>JNEY01000208.1:104781-126733 GCA_020875895.1 Aphelenchus avenae
ATTCTGAAAATAACCGACATTTTTCAAGACGATTTATCCGGGAGTCAGGGCGTAAGGGCAGGAATCACTAAAGGGCTGGTGTCTGTCGGTCGAAATTCAATACCCGGCCACCCGGCCGAGCTTGGTAACATTCGATTGCCCAAAAATGGCGCGTTTAGACTGTGCCAAGTTTTGTAAACATGAAAGGGCTACTTTGAGGTCCGACGAACGAAGTTTGGAACGCTTAACACATAAAGTAGCGCCATGACACACAAGTTATCTGATAGGCTAAAAGTAACCCCCGGTAGCGGCGCCGGCTGCGCGAAGCGCAGCCCAGCCGCTAGTTCTTATTAATGCACGCTCAGCGTGAAATCTTTTGAGTACTAATATCTCTAAGCCGGAACGTTAAAGCGCTAAGTAGAGGTCAGAATTCCGTAAGGACTAACTCCTGACCTCGAGGAACGAAGGATTAGGCGGCTCCATCTGCGTTCTGCCGCGACAGACTTCACGTCATGCCAAGCTATAGCAACACCCTGAATTTATCCTTGTCGACCGCTACTCGGTTCATGCAAGTGGAACGAGAACCTTTTAGCACAGTGTACAGTACACGTCTAAGCATCGGCGCATAATCCAAAAATACTAGAATATGCCATCCACAATGGGCGATTTGTCCGGGTCTTGTACATTGCGGTTTTTAGATGCTTTCTCCTGTATTCCTCTTTGCTAAACGGGAGGGTCCAAAACTACGTGAGGTTAGAGAGGGTGCTGTTCGCTTGAACAGTACAGAAGCACATTTCTGTTGACTCTCCATGGGAAATTAATTTTGAGCAAGACCGCGCTTAGCGTCTTTGTTACGAAGACACGTTTTAATATAAGTTATTCTGAGACTTTTGCTAGTTTCAGCACCGAAGAACGTTGTTGTCTCTATTCCAGGGCTGGGGAAAATTTTTTGAGCACGGGGAGCGGTACTGGTGAAATTTCGAAACCGGAACTGGTACCATTACCAAAACCCCCGGATTCCGGGACCGGGACCGGTACTGAAGCTCAAAACACTTCCCCCAGATATGCTTCATGCGCTTCGGCTGGCCCGTCTATCTATTTTGCGCATCGCCGTAGCATGCCGGCAGATATCCCCCAAACTTTCTCCCTCAAAACTTGTCTTTCTCGCTTAAAAACATACCCATTTACGTCTTCTGGGTGCATAGTTTTCAAAATAAAGTGCCCTTGATGAGGCAAAATTTACCATTTTAAGTTGAAATGGAGCCGGTACCAAGCGATAACCGGTACCGGTTCCCGAACCAGCGGATTCCGGTACCAGCACCGGTACCGATGCCCCAGTCCTGCTCTATTCATGGTCGTGGGTATGGTGGCAGTGCCATGTTTGTAACCTTGTTTAGAAAATAAATGTTAATCAAAGGTCGTAGACCAAGAACGAAAAACAATACTACTGATGAGTGCTGAAGATGAGTGCAAAACGGGCACGAACAAAGCGCACGTCCACATATACTAATTAGTGCCCCGTTCGCCCGGCATTGTAGAGAGGGTTTGTGCCGACGATTTATTAGTTTGGGATCAAGCCATTGCACAGCTTGTGATGACATCTGCATACCTTGTATGAAGTGCTATTACGATGGTCGTAGTCGCGCATTTCCTTCGAGTTACAGTTCAGCCGTGGCCTTGGTTCCCAGCTTGACGCGCAACGGGCAGAGCCATACTCAGCTTGGCGTTCTAAAATGAGGAACGTTCGCTTTCATCCTGTTCTATCCGCCTGCGTTGGACTTTTAGCTGCTTAAACTGAATCCGTATGGCTACAAGTTTCCAGAATTTCCAGTGAAATCCGCCCGGAAAAATTCTTCCCATGGATAACCACACAGTTCCCTTAAACTTAGTGCTTTTGCTAAGCATAACATACGAAGCTTTTGTGGGTTCGCCTTTGAATGGGGGTGATGGAGATTTAGTTTCGTGTGCGCGGCCAAACGGAAAGTTACAACAAAATATAAAGTTTTGTAGTATGTTCCTCAAAAACTATTAGCAAGCTAGGATTGAACACATAAGCTGAGATGCTTACCAATCACGCAGAATGCCCCGTAACAAATGCGACTCTCAGTACACGGATTGACGTGACCAGAACCCTTGTCGCCCAATCGAGGCCGTATACAGTCGTAGCATTTCACCTGCTCCAGGGACAAAGCAGTCTGAAGGAAGCAAACCATAAGAGATGTGATCATGAGCATCGCGTTCATGGTGGGAAGAGAGGGGAGATCCGTTGCTGGTGCATACGCGGTGTGGTTTCGCATTCACAGCACTTTTCGGCGGTAAACAGCAGAGGTAACAGAGGTTCTCATGAGATTATCCTCTTGTTTTGAGGGCGTCGCAGCCTCCTATTCACCGCTGAGGCATAACTTTCCGTAACACATACCGGTACGTCCTGTCCCGTGTGAAAAGTTCAATCGGAATTTTCGGTACCACGCTTAATTATGTTGTCCTGGCTTTGCCCACAATTATCGCTTTCACTTTCATTTTCATTATCATTGTCAAAAAATGATAGTTGCGAACACTCGCGTCATTTGCATCGCTTCTGGGATCCATAATTTCTCCATAATTTTTTTGAAAAATGGGAGTGAAAATGATTCGTGTTTATACGTCATTTTTGCTGCCGAAAAGTGAAATGAATGCCAAAAAAATGAGGAATGAAACCGCCGAGAAAAATCCGTCATTTTTGGGTAACCATTAAAGGGGGGGGGGGGGCTTGAAAGGTCAAAAAGGACCAAAGTTTTGCATGTGTGGTAAACGAGCATCATCCTACGCAATTTTTTTGAGCTGGTTACGGATATGTCATTATTGTGCTCACGGCTAAATTTAGCTGACTAGCCGGAAATCCGAACTATCGCAGTCTGTGGAGTACGCTGGGTCTTTCCTCCTAGCTGGGCTTATAAGTGTTTATTATAGCACAACTAGTGTAGTGTATACGTGTGAGGCGTAGTCCAGAAGTAAAGTGAAAAAATGACATTTGTGAACTCATGCGTCATTTTTTATTTTCACAAAGAGAAAATCGAAGATGTCCCCAACTGTTTATCTTTTACAAAAACTGGTCACAAAGGTAAAATGAAAGTGACGCGGAACGTGGTAATTGTGAGCGCCCCATTACTGGCTTCTTGTACTTGCCTAGATGCTAAGGATAGCGGTTCCGAAACTATCGGGAGCCTTGTTGTCTGTGCAAAGAGTCGTAAACGCTCGGAGGTGACCTAGGCGTTCGTTCAACCGACTATGCATTTCATATTGGTAGCGAGAGAACACTTAATAAATACAAATAAGATTCGGTCCCACATGTTCCGTATCTGCTGAAGCGGCGACGAAGGAACGCCAAGTCTGGCGACGTGCATTTGAGGCATCCCGGAATGTCCAATGTCTTTCCGTCGCCAAGGTACGAAGACAAGAGTAGCCCGCTCGTTGGTTGGTACGAAGATGCCTGCGTTCTCGCCACGCCGGGTCGAGCATGCTTGGCTTTAAGCCGGTTTTGCAAGAACCTAAACATTGTGTTTTTGTTAAAACTACGCATTCATAGAGAAATGACGATTTCTACTAATGTCTCATCCTCTTATCGTCGTAGATTATCCTAGGTCACTATTTCGAAAGCAAAATAACCGCTTAAGACATGGTCCTACCTTATGTTAAGACCCCTTTAGGGATAGGCAGATAGGCCCATTTTCGGTACCAAGCAGACATAATCTCCAATTAATCAACTTTAATATGTAAGTCTCAGCCTCGGAAATGCATCCTCACAAAAACAACTGTTACAAAATCTCGAAAGTCGTTAGGTTCTCAACAAACTGAACCGAAGAACCGGTTAAATTCAGCTTTATTGCTGTGAAGACTAATTCAGATTAAAGGGCAGTTGACTTACTCTAGGGCATCTCTGTACGCCTGCGACTTGCTTGCACCACTGTCAAGTAGCTCCTTGAGCAAGAAACGGTTCGTCGGTCTATCGCGCATTCCTGCCTTCTCGACGGCGTTCGCAGAGAAAGGTTTACCCTCAGCGTACAAGACGACCAGCAAAGCGTCGAACAGCGATTCAAGATTGGTTAGAAGCATCTTGCCAGCAAACTAGACTTGACTGCTCTGGTGCTTGGCATGAAACATTTTGAGAGCCTTATACTTCTAAGAGCCAAAACATTAAAGGATTAAGAAGAGGTCAAAACTTCAAAAGGATTATCATCGTACTGCACTTCTGGCCTCGGGGCAAGAAGGCTTTGGCGGCAGCGGTTGCTTTATGGTGCGATAGACGTCAGCTGACGCCATCCTATGCGTATGCTTTACCCTGTGGTGATCCATGGCGCATCCGCTTAGTGTTTCCGCCAGAGCAACCTACTGCCGAAGGTGTAGTGCCACGGTTGGAAGTTAGATGAACGAAAGGAAATGCGTCAAGCGTCTAAAAAAAGGAAACAATTTCTTACAAACCGTGCCAGAAAACATCAGGTTCTTCATCGTCAAACAATCAGTCTAGCGGTTAAGGGTTTTCAGGAAGAAATAACACGGGGAAACATTGCCACCCCTTCGCGGGTAAATGTACAGTGGAAGCAGTTTCAGCGTGACCGTGTCCAGCAGTACGATTTTCCCGCTTTTCGTGACTGAGCACGGGGTCTCGAAAAAAGACGGTGCCAAGACTGGCGGCATTCCAGTACCGAGCTCCCAGCAGGTCTGTTCAGAGCCTCATCAGGACTTCCCGGAGCTTCCAGCTGAGCTTCAAGCAGCACTCCATAAAGCTTCCTGCAGGACTATGCAGAGCTGCATGCAAGACTTCTCAGAGCTTCCCGGGTTCATGTTCGCAAGCATATCTGCAAGGAAACACACCACAAACACGCAAGCAACCCACAGATCAGATCATTCTAATCTTAGCTCGGAGCTCGAAGCAAAAGACTCCGACCTTAACTCCGAGCTGAACACGACGTCTCAGGCTTGAAGAAAAAGTCGAACAAAATCGGCGAGAAAATGGCCAAACGAATGCGTCAGAGCTTGCAAAGTAGGAGAAAAAATGCGGAAAGCGCACATTTTTCTGTGACCCAAACGAACGTGACCCAAACAGCCGTGGCCCAAACAACATGACCCAAACAACGGGTAATCGATGTAAGGATAGTGGCTCAAAGTATGCGTGCAATAATTGCTTAGGGAATGGTGTGTAAACAGACGGTTATACTTTTTATGTCAAAGAGAGTTCTCTTTATCAGCATCCGCAAAATTTGTCCACTACCGCTTCTGCAAACGGCTGCCGCATATTTACCTCTTCTTGTCGCTCGAAACATCATTCTTCATAGCTCGCTCAGATTTC
Source organism: Aphelenchus avenae (assembly GCA_020875895.1). NCBI lineage: Eukaryota > Metazoa > Nematoda > Chromadorea > Rhabditida > Aphelenchidae > Aphelenchus > Aphelenchus avenae. The sequence continues at coordinate 110,087 of JNEY01000208.1, forward strand.
GCAGTGCTTTTTTGGCATTTTTTTGCCGTTCCGTGCCAATGTTCAGACCAAGCGTCGCCGGTCTGTTAAAGCAGAACGATCGTTCAGGCTGCCTTATGGCCCGTCGATAATTTGGTCGTGTTTCTGTATAGAGGACAGAGGAGAACGGCCAGACCAGGTCTTTGAATTTTCGAAAATGATGGTTTCCGTTTTTGTTCGCCGAAAACGAACATATTTTTGTTTTTTCACGTTTTCGTTCATAGTGGAAATAGGTGCTGATAATTAAGTTTTTGTTTCATTTTCGCACACCGTTCGGGAAAAGATAGTTTTCGTTCTCGTACATGGAATTGCAGGTCGTCGTTTTCGTTCGCAGAATATGGGATTTTTCGCCCGACGAAAACGACAAAACGAACGAATACGAAAACGAAAACTCGAACGAATGTAAAGCACTGGTCCATACAAATGAAGTCGCTTGAAAAAATCATTGCTTAGCAAAAATTGGCCGCGGCTTTTCAGGCGGTCCTTCTTCATGTGACACATAGTGTTTCGAAAGGTTTTCAGACCAGCGGGTTAGCAGGTTAGCGGGCGGGTTATGCAGTTAGCAGCTACTCTATCTTTTGTGAAGCTAATGGCAACGAAGCTATCTGAGAAAATCCTAGCCCACAGTGAGCTTTACGATGCACGGCCTTGAACCTTTTCATGCCTTCTTTTCAGATCACCTGAAAGGGGCTCTATTCTATCCATGTTGACGTTTATTGAATAGGTATTATAAAACACGATGCGAGAGATTTGTTCTGAAACCTATTGTTGCAGATTGGTGCAGAATTCTGCAAATGGAAAACAAGAGGTATCAAAGCAGCGTCTGGGAGCGTTTCGAACGTTACAAACGGGACGGGACCAAGCTGATGAGGTGCCTGGAGTGCGGCCTTGAGCTCAAGACCCATCTGGCATCCAACGCTAAACGCCACCTGCGAACCGTTCACCAGGTCGTCGAGCCGGACCTTGATGACCTTCTGGAACGGGAACAGAACAAGTCGGCTCCGGAGCGTCTTAATGATCAAATGCTGTCGCTCTTTCTGGAGGTAATGCTTAAACTACGCGGACATTTTACCGTTAGCTTACACCAATTATAGAAGCAAAGATTGTGGATGGAAACGTATACTATCGGTCCCACTATTGCCCACATTATGATCAAGCCAACCGGCGGTAGTCCGGAGGACTCAATACCGCAGCCGGCAGCTAGGTAAACCCAGAACACTCTCTCATCTGAATTGGAAATTTTTTTGTGAAGTCGTTTTTTGGGAATTTAATATTTTTTGATTAAAAGGACACCTGTAAAATTGGGAGGATCCCTACAGAAAAACACACATATATCCATTTCCCTTTAGAACGTATAATCAAGATGACAGTCAGAAGCGTAAGTCTCGAATACTGCAGACACGGCTAGCCGTCTCACGTCATCGCTCGAAGGTCGCCAGCACCAAGTCCAAAATAGACCAGCTCCAAAAGGAGGTAAAGTGGCCGTACCTTCAGTAGGCGACGGGTTTTCTTGACCGCAAAGCTGCTTTAGGTCGAACTTCTTCGATATGTTCGTCAATATCGGACGGCAACCGCTGGTAATCTCTTGGATATGCATCAGTTTACACATGCATTAACTGAGGTTTCGAGACCAATTACCTTGAACCGCGATGTGTCCGTTGGTTCATTCATCGCTGCATATATGGATGTTGCGGCAGGTACGCTTTTTCGTGCCTAAATGTATGCCAACCAGTAGCGGCCAAGGGAGCGTCCAGAAAATAGGTTAGCGTGACAAGGAGGTCCAGCCTATGCTAACCGCCGTTATGGGCCTAGTGCGAAATGTGCTAAGGGGGGAGGGCGGGGGTGTAAAAAAGATGTGAATAGGCGAAGGCATTTTGGACGACCTCTAAGAAAGAAACGGCTACTGACCACGCTGCTGAGCAGACAAAACATTCTTTCCACCGTTTTCAGGCATCTTTAAGGTTCAAACCATGGTGCTTTGCAATAGTGGTACGCATAATGGAACACACATCGAACTCTATAAAATAGCTAGAGCACTACGAATTGATAGATTTTTGGAAGATATTTCAGTAACCGACTAGCTTCTGTCTACCGAATGACAGCCCACGCTTCCCGCGAGCAATATGATTACTAAGCATAAACTTAAAGCAATAAGGGCAAAAGCACAGTTTTCAGTTCACCGCGTGCCGTGTCACGGCACTTCACACGCGGCCTGGGATTTTGAAGAAAGATTTGGACTCAGCATGCTCGATACCCTTCTGACGTCGTTCGCATGGCAAAAAAGCTCTTTTTTAAACAAAACGTATCGAACTAAGGTTTGAGAAAATCACTGTCCTTTGTTTCTTTTTTTTTTCTAGAGCACTAGGGACGATCAATTTCGAGAGAGATCTGCGAACGGACAATCATAGCGTCAATCCCATGTCTAGGTTACGAGAGCGAAAAACCTACTCAAGGCGCACTCGCACCGTTGGCAGCGTTCGCTCCAGAAGGTGAATGGATAATGGGCGCTGGAGTGACGACACTGCACGAAGATGACCTCGTTCAAAAGTGCCTACAGTGTGTTCCCTTCTGGAGAATGGCGGAAGGCGTGAAAAATGCTTTGCTCAACAAGCATTCTCGCTTCCTGGCAAGACTCTACAAGATTATCTGCGGCAGCATAGCTTTCATGTACAGCTTCACACACGGGCAAGTCAAGTTCGACATTCTCGAGGAACTGAGCGAGCCGGGCGTTGGCTCCGTTACTGAACTTGTCGACCCAATGCTACCACACATATATTCTCTATGTCCTAGCTCATTCTACTTGGTAAGTCTTCTATTTTGCATACATTTTTGCACCGTTCGGTCTCGATCACTGTGAGGATCTGATCAGATTTTGCCTCTCGGAAGGACCAATCTAATCTGGGGGTATCTAGCGCATTGCTTTCGGGGTTTCAAATTTTCTCCCTCTCTATCCAACACCGGTTCTTCACTGATTCTTTGAGATTGCTCTTGAACCGCATGGCGGCTGTCGGAACGACGTTGTCATAGATGTTTTTTGCGCCAACAACGCTGCCACAATTAGCTTCAACTTCTATGAGTCCTGTGCGAGAGCAATTCCGCGTTTGCGAAGGCTTCTCCAGGCCAATATCCATCAGCTTCCACGGGAACTTGTACTTCAAGCCTCGGTGGTATTTTTGCGCAGTTCGTTTTACGCACAGCTCTGGCGACCGTGGTCCTTCGATGATGATGTCGGCACGACATTTGACAAAAGCGGAACGTACACCGTACATAGGCCGTTGGAAACGCTAAAAGCGCTACATCGTCGAGCGGCTGTACATACGTTTCGGTAAGTAACAAAAATTAGTTTTTGTTATTTTTCGGATGGACATTTTTCGGACGTCCGTCGCAGGCGGACATCTGAAAAATTATGACAAGAGTGGAGGTCAAAATGGCCCAAAATCGACCAAAAATTCATCAAAGATGACTTAATTTCCTCAAGAATGGGGTCCATTCCGTAGTGTTCTAAGTGCAACAAAACGTATAATGGTAGTATTGTCTCAGTGTACCATGTCTGTGAGGTACCCTCGACTTTCCAGGACTTATTGGTGACGGGGCTCTGTTTTTCATAAGGTCTCTCCGAGGGGGCTCTATTTGAAGAAATACGGTAAGTTTTTTCACGAGACGTACGAGATAGTTTTGTTCGTGAGCGGAGGCTTGGCACGCCGCCCATTGCTACTAAAATTCTTTAAAAAAAGCATTTAGACTATGGCGATCTTCATTTCCTTGACCTATTGTTGGATTCGTTTCGAGGCTGCATCGCATTGGCAAAGGCCAAGGTCGTCGAAGTGTCTGGGTTCAGCAAAGTTCCGGCAATCAACCGTGAAGAGATAGACAAGATAAAAAAGTGCTTGCATTTCATGGAGATAAAGAACGAGTTATGGTTTCGCTTTACGGAGATTGGGCAGCTGGACGCCATCTTCCAAAACAACCGCGGCTTTCCGAATGTTGAGTTCCTTAAAATTTCGCTGGAGAACAAGGACGGCGCCGAATTTCACACTGGAGAAGCGGTCGCGTCCACGATGTGGGCTTTGACGAGCGCACGAAACCCTATCTTGGCTTGTGGTTCGGTGACAATAGAAGTTTCCGGAATCAGCAAACGGGCTCCTGTACTGCGTCTCATATTCGATGTGAGTTTATTTATGCACGGCATTCGACGAAGAGGGGCCCTAGATCCTGGCGTCCGATGAGTGCCCGAGAAGACTGGATTTCGTGCTTCACAAGCTGGCGTTTGATGGATCGGAACTCGATCTCTTTAACCAGCACGAAGCATTTATCAAGACTACTCAGTGGGTAAGTACAGTGGCAGCCCTAAGAATCAGCCAGGAGGGTTCGCAGTGTTGGTTTCTTGGTTTCATAGGGTGTCGAAAGGGGATTGCACGTGATGTACCAGATTGCAGTTCGAGCCGGGACAAAGGTCCGGCGAGTGAGGAGGGGTTCGCCGTCCAGCGATGACCGCCACAAGAACCCGATTGAATAGGGGGGGGGGGTTCGATAGAGCCAACTCAAGTATCGAAAAGTTGCCTTGTGCAAATGATGGGTTATCGATAGGCATACGTGACACACATCACTCAAAGATCTGTCCTTCGTCCGTACTTAAGCTAAGTTTCTAGGCGATACCAGGTATCTCGTGGCATCAAAGAGACCTCAAGCTTTTTGTGCATCAGAAGATGATAGACGTTATTGTGCGCACGGCGAACGAGACAACACTTATCTACGTTTTTGTATATAACGCGGCAAGAGGTCCATGGGCGATTTGTCTGAACGATCAGATGCCATCGTATGCGGAGCCTACGAACGACGCAGTCTTTTATTGAATTCCGCCTTTATAATGTGCTGTGATTAAAGATTTTTTGACACTCCCCCGCGCAACTTCTACTACAGTGTAGGCAGTCTGCTCCGAATGCGCGGACTACCAGGGAAGAGAAATATGTAACAGCCAAACTTGCATATTTTACTGTCGCTTAGGCTAAATTAGTGTTTACAGGATGATAATGTTAGTGCCTGTCACTCGGATGAGCAAGTACCGCGGGCTCTTGATCATTTGGCAATAAAAAGATTCGGAACAGATATGCCGACACATGTAGTGCGGTGCAAGTACCAATTAAAACAGTGTAAGCGGCTTAGTCTAACGTAAAGCGGGCGTCTGCTTACGTCCGAGTGGTCCAATGAATGACCGAATACTTCGAAAAAGTCGCGCAATGTAATTAATAGGTATATCTCTTCGGAATCATCGGCTCTACAAGCCCGCACCGAACCGGGAATCTCAGGCGCTGCTGCTTGTTTTGTACAATATAACGTACCGTATTTTTCATATTAGAACGGCCGCGTAATTTTTCACTGGATCCGAAAAACGGGAAAAATTCATTCATTCTTGACAAATTTTTCGTGTTTTGGTTAAATGCCCCAAATTTGCTCGATTTCTGCAAAAGAGGCATTTTTTGGCTTGCAGTACGGTACGGAATAAGGCGCCGTACTGGGGTCCTGCCGTACCGTACTCCGTACCGTAGAAAACAGTACGCACTACGTTACGGTACGGAATACGGTACGGCCGACTATCTCTAAGCGCACAGAAAGGAGGACGGAAAGCTATTCCTTTCCGTCGAAAAATGGACGGAAAAGGAGAGCGTGCGAAGCAGGTAGACATAGAACTATGCGAACCATAGGCATGCTAGGCAAGTCCATGCGAAGCATGTCCATTCTAGGCCGGATCATGCTAATTGTTAGCGTGCAATGCAGGAACTTGAGAAGCTGGAACATTGGAAGCAGGGCTTCACCTTAGGAAAGTCCTTTGAAATCATTGCCATTTACCGTCTGAAAAAATTATTATTTTGCCACGGTAGCCATAGTATGGACCTCGTCCGGAAGTTCGTCCTCGTCCGGACGTGACGATGACCAGGTTCAACATTTTCTAGGGACGAGGTCATGGTTGAAAATTTCCTCCGGTCGAGGACGTGGACGAGGCCGCACCTCTCCGCCATGCATTTTTCTTGCATATTTTCGAAGTATTTTAACAAAATTCTGCAATTTTGGGCTATTAAAATGAAGTTTCACGGACGAGGACGAGGGCAAAATTTTCGTCCAGACGAGGACGAGGTTTTCGGACGAGGCCAGAAATATGATCGTGGCTAATACTCCGAGAAGCCCTCACTCGCTCTGGGAGGCAAAACTGAACCACAATGTTTGCCAGGATACACCAGCGCTCTAGTTTATAGACATCAAGCTATTGCATAGCATGTGATGACATCTGCATATCTTGTATGAAGTGCTGTTACGATGGTCGTAGTCGCGCATTTCCTTCGAGTTACAGTTCAACCGTGGCCTTTGTTCCCATCTTGACGCGCATCGGGCAGAGCCATACTCGCCTTGGCGTTCTAAAATGAGGAACGTTCGCTTTCATCCAGTTCTATCCGCAGCGTCGACTTTTAGCCAGCTTAAAAACTTAGTGCTTATTCTAAGCATAGAAAATAGCAAGCTTTTGCTGGGTTCGCTTTGAACGGAAGTGTTGGGGATTTAGTTTCGTGTATGCGGCCAAACGGAAAGTTACAACAAACTCTATAGTTTTGTAGTATGTTCCTCAAAAACCATTAGCAAGCTAGGATTGAACACATAAGCTGAGATGCTTACCAATCACGCAGAATGCCCCGTAACAAGTGCGATCCTCAGCACACGGAATGACGTGACCGGAATCCTCGTCGCCCAGTCGAGGCCGTATACAGTCGTAGCATTTCACCTGCTCCAGGGACAAAGCAGTCTGAAGGAAGCAAACCATAAGAGATGTGATCATGAGCATCGCGTTCATGGTGGGAAGAGAGGGGAGATCCGTTGCTGGTGCATACGCGGTGTGGTTTCGCATTCACAGCACTTTTCGCCGGTAAACAACAGAGGTGACAGAGGCACTCATGAGATTATCCCTTTGTTTTGAGTGCGTCGCAGCCTCCGATTCACCGATGGGGCATAACTGTCGGTAACACTTCGGTACTTTCGGTCCCGGCTGAAAACTTCAATCGGAATTTTGGCTTCCAAGCTTAATAATGTCGTCCTGCTTTTGCCCACGCTTTGGCTTGTACTAAATGCTTAGACGCTTAGGATTGCGGTTCCGAAATTATGAGGAGCCTTGTTGTCTGTTCGAAGAGTTGTAAGACCTCTAGGGATACCAAGGCTTTCCTGGAACCACTAGGCATGTTTATCCATATAGTTAGTGCGAGAACACCTAGTAAATACAAATAGGACTCAGTCCTGCATCATGTTCCGTAGCTGCTGAAGCGGCGACGAAGAAACGCTAAGTCTGGCAATGTGCATGTGAGACATCGAGGTGGGTCCAATGCCTTTTCGTCATCAAGGCAAGATGAAAGGAGTGGCAGGAAACGATCCGTCGGCCTAACGCGAAGTCCTGCCTTTTCAAGGGATTTCGCACAGAAAGGCTTCCCTTGAACGCAGGAGACGACAAACAATAAGAAGCAAAGCATTAAAAGGTCCTCTTGAGGCGTATTGCCAGCACACGTCGATTCGCGCAATGGGCTTAGCTTGAAGTCCTTTGAGAACTTTATATGTTAAAGCCGGAACTTTAAATCACTTAGAGGTCAAAATCTCAAAAGGAGTTGCATCCTACGTGGATTAAGGCACTAAGGATTAGGCGGCACCGTCGGCTTTCTGCAGGGTCAAAATCACTTGACGCCATCCTGGCCGCATGCTTAGCTGCACTGTAGTCCGGGGCGCATCGGCTTAGCGTTTCCGCCACAACACCCTACCGCCGAACATCTACTGACAGGGATTACATCTAACATATATGTAAGAATAGTTAAACGGACGGAAATGTGTCAAACGCCTCATATGCTACGGAGATTATTAAACAATGATGTCGCGAATAAGGTCGGACGCTAATGAGAAGCAGCAAAGAACCTAAATGTTCGCTAAAAGGCGCTTACAGAGGGTTGCTTTATAGATCTGAGAAATATTCGGGTATTTTTTCAGAATCAAAAAAGAAAAATGGTTAAGAAGTTCATCTTTTGGTTGCCCGAAGCTGGCGATAGCAAAGTGAAGACGACAACGACCAAAAATGACTAGTTCCACAGGATAAAAGAAAAAATCTGTTAAACTTTTGCGAATTCATTGGCGAGATTCTTGTTAAGTGCCGATATCCTTGTACACTAAAGGGCTGGTGTATGTCGGTCCATCCAAAAGTTTTCGCTATCGGGTCAAGTTTGGTATTATTCGATAGAGCTTCTAAAATTATAAAAAACTGGAAAGCTTTGGTCGGTATGGTTGGCTAGAAAAAGTTGTGATCAAAATAATCGAAACCAAGCTCTGCTGCTTCCATGCGGTAGCGAGCGCTATGGAAGCATGCGCATAGCCAACGTCTTTTTGGGAGTTCATGTTGTACCTCAAATGAAAGCTCCTGGTGAGGCGATTACGAGCTGCGCACCATTCTTCAGTTTGGTCCCATGCCCCCTTTGGACCCACATAAAAGGGCTCGACTCTTCGAAATGGTAGTTTTTCGAGGTCACGTGGGGACAGCATATCGTACTCAATTTTTGTCAAAGAGGGGTTTTCAAGGATGGAGACTCAGAAATAGTGTCCTTTTTCCCTGGGGTGAAAGGGAGACGAGGGATTTCGTGCGCGTTAGCAACGCAAGCACATAGCGGGTAAGAAGGAGCTTTTTTTGTCAAACCGACCCCCCCCCCCCCAAGAGGGGCTTTATCAAACTGTGTCGTCGAAGTTTTTTTGTGCATGTGGAAGCTGAAAATGGCGCGTTTGGTGTACGTTTAACCTGGAGTCCCTTATGAAGACCAATACACATGGCCCGACACGCAGCTTCTCGGTTCGGGTCGGCCCGACCTGTCGGGTAGACTGCCGAAGTATACCCGAATAAGTATACCGTCCTTAAGTTGGCCCGCTCTAGACATGTCAGAGCCAAATGTCGAGTGTTTTGAACCTACGCTCAGCGATCAGATGGATCCTCTTACGGCGGATTCTAGGAATAGTCTTGAGAACCAAACATCTTTTGGCTTGACTTTTTTGTTTGCTCGGTGCGTAACGCTGGCGTATACGGGTAAAAATTGCTTATGAAACAATGTGCAAACAAAGGGCTAAATAGGGACAATGCGAATGCTCCTTATCAGCTCCATAAAAATCTTTCGCTCTTGATTCGTCTAACCGAGACGCAATTGAGTTACTAGAGGTGTAAATCGAGATTATCTTCTGTAGGTAAAACATTGTAATGCTGAAAGATGTCAGCTTGCTACTCGATACGCCTCCCCGATCTCCGCTTTATCAAGGGGTCGACTCAATAAAGCCATTTTAACCTAGACTAGGTACCCATTTACGTCGCTCGTTTTTATAGAATACCCGCTGCACGATGAACCCTGTGCACCGCGCCTTTAGGCCCGAGTCCGGATGGGCGGACCCAGAGCCCGGCCCGGGCCCAGTGGCGGGCCGGGGGCCTGCGGGACTACCGGGCCTTACCATTTCAAGACTGAACCGAAAAATTTCCTTGGTACCCCCGCCCCCTTGGTAGTTATTCCGGAGGTCTAACTTTGCCTTGTTAATGGTTTTAAATGGTAGGTTTTAAGGTCTATTAGCCCAAAGATCCCCTAGATCCCCTCGTGGGCCGCAAGACGAAAAATACGTGCTTATTCGTCAAAAATACGTTGAATACTTGGTAAAACTTGCCAAAAAAAATATGACCTTGTCGGCCCGGACCGGCTAGCATTCGAACATGAGTCCCGGTACCCGGCCCGGCTCCGGCCAGGCCCGCCGGGCCAATGGCCCGGTTGCACAGAGTTGCGCGCGATACCACTGTCTGGCTCAACATATGATTGCAGATTGGCGTAAAATCTTCGCGAAATGGAAAAACAAAGCAAGCGACATCAAAGCAGCGTATGGAACCGGTTCCGACGTTACGAACTGGAGGGCATCAAGATGATGAGATGCTTGGAGTGCGGTCTTGAGCTCAAGACCCACCTGGCATCCAACGCTAAGCGCCATCTGCGAACCGTTCACAAACTCGTCGACCCGGACCTGGATGACCTTCTGAATCGGGAAGAGAACAGATCGACGCCGCAGCGTCTCAATGATCAAATGCTATCGCTCTTTCTGGAGGTAACGCTCAAAGGCGCCAACCGTGTACTTCTACTTCAAAACATTTATAGAAACAGAGATTGTGGATGGAAACGTACACCGTCGGTGCCACTATTGCCCACATTATTATCAAGCCAAACGACGGTAGTCCGGAGGATTGGAAACCGCAGGCGGTAGCTAGGTAACCTCTGCATATTGTCTGTTCTGTGCTGGAAAGGTTTTTGCCCAAATTCAACTGTAAATGTGGTTTAGACCTCTTATTCCTTGAAAGCGTTGTTAAAGTCCTAGTCTAGTGGTTTAAAAGTAAATCCAGAAGAACATCTATTGAATGGGCGCAAATACCAAACACATTTAGAACGTATCATCAAGAAGTCAAGAAGAAGCGTAAGTCTAGAACGCTGCAGACCCGACTAGCCGTCTCGCGCCATCGCTCTAAGGTCGCGAACACGAAACGAAAAATATCCCTGCTCCAAAATGAGGTCTGGTCTCATTAGAACTCAATCCAGCCAGTTGCTTCACCAAAGCTGCTTTAGGTTGAACTTTTCCAGTATGTCCGTCAATGTCAGGCGGATATCGCGACCGCTCTCACGGACATTCAACTGTTTACATATGCGATGGCCGATGTTTCGAGACCGACATCTTTGAATCGCGATATGTCCGTTGGTTCTTTTATCAGCGCATATACGGATTTTGCGGCAGGTGCATATTTATTCTAAAAGAATTAGATGCAGCAGGCGTACATAAAATGGGTACAGAGTGCTTTGATCAGAGTATCACCAGGTCCAATGCCGACGCCACAAGTAAGCTTCAAACGATGAAGCTTTCTAAAAAAGCGGTCCTCAGCCCGGTACAGTCAAAACGTACGGTAATCGCACATAAGAATAAATCACTGCAGAGTGCCTAATGTTTTCAGAAACATTCCAGAAACAGAGCAGCTCATACATATATACTATACATGACGTAATAAGATAGAACCGATCTGTCACAGCTCCCACCGCAGTGCCATAAAAGTTCTGAACCGAAGGCCTAGAATTTTTAGGACCCCCCTCTTCGATTTTTGGAGTTGGACCCCTAATCGACATTTGTGGTACATAAGCGAACCATCGGTCTTATGCTGCATCACATTATCCGGCCCCGTTTAGGTTACGACCGAGAAAGACCTACGGAAGGCGATGAGGGGCAGCTTGCAGCGCTATTTCCAAAGGGTAACTGGATAATGGCCGCCGTGCTGACGACCTCGCGCGAGGATGATCTCGTCCGGAAGTGTCTTGAATGTGTACCTATCTGGAGAATGGTGGAAGGAGTCAAAAACGCTATGCTCAACAAGCGTTCCGCCTATCTGTCGAGACTTTACAAAATTATCTGCGGCAGCGTAGCTCTCATGTACAGCTATACGCACGGCCAGATCAACTTCGGCATTATCGCGCGATTGAGCGACCCAGGTGTTGGAAACATCAGTAGTCTTGTCGACCCAATGCTACCACGTGTTTACGCTGTAGGTCATCGTTCTTTGTTTTTGGTAAGTTTTGAGCTTTTTTACTTGTTTTTTCCGGTATCTATTTGTGTCCCCTTTTTTGGTGCTTTGTACCAAGAGCAACAAGACAATGTTTTTGCGTCGTTTCTGTCATTGCCCGATCACTGCTGTTTCCGAAACTAGCATCCGCTTTCAAGTCGAGAAAATTTGTTTAGGGGTCGGGAGTGGTGTAGGTCTTGCTTACTTGCGATGCGACAACAAGCGCTACAATATACTTGGATGGGCATAAGGACTAAGAAAGAGATCGCTTGAATAAAGCTCTAAGCTGTTTTTTCTTTCGGGAAGAAGCCCTTCGAAACATAGCACTGACATTTTTAGGACACTGCTGGATAATTTATTTTACGAAAGTATTGAATTCGTGATAATGTATGACGAGTTCTCTTAAGGTCGCTATTGAGCCTCACGTCGGTTGTCGCAACGATGTTGTCATGGACGTTTTCCGCACCAACAACGCCGCTACAATTAGCTTCAACTTCTACCAGTCATGCGCGAGGGCGGTCCCCTGTTTGAGGAAGTTTCTTCAAGCCAACATTCAACTCCTTCCAAGGGAACTGTCGCTTCACGGTCAGCTTACGGCGTCTCATATCGAACTCAGTCGTCCATGGGCTTTTGAAGACGAAGTCGGAACGACGTTTGACAAGGGCCGGACGTACACCGTGCATAGGCCTTTGGGAACGCTAAAGCGCTACATCATAGAGCGTCTACACATAAGTTTTGGTAAGTGTTAAAATGCAGGTAAAGGAACCCGTTGATAGGACAGGGTGCATAGGCCATTACTATGATGTGAATGTAGGACTTTCTTGGCTTTTCTCGACATTTATTTTGTGATTTTTTTTCACTTAGTGTATGTGCAGCCATAAGCTACCACACAGTTTTCGTTACGGGAAAAGTCTTGGAAAACGCTTGATGTTTAGCAGCCCGCTCGCTACTTGTCTAGAATGCAACCTTTAGGAGATGGTGTTTTCCATTTCCTCGACACTTTGTTGGATCCATTCCGAGAGTGCATCGCATCGGCATACGCAGAAGGTGTCGAAATAGACGGGTTCAGCAAAATTCCAGCTGTCTACAGGGAGGAGATAGACAAGTTTAAAGCGTGCCTGCACCTCATGGAGATAAAGAACGAGCTGTGGTTCCGCGTCACCGAACCAGGGCAATTGGACTCTATCCTCCGCGACAATTCTGGCTTTCCCAAAGTGGAATTCCTAAAAATTTCTCTTGAGAAAGAGGACGGCGATGAACTCCCAACCGGCGAAGCATTGGCGGACGCGCTGTTGGCACTGACGAGCGCGAGAAATCCTGTTCTAGCTTGTGGTAGCTTGATTGTCGAAGTCACCGGAGTCAGCAAGCCAGCCCCTGCCGTGCGTCCCATACTCGACGTGAGGTTTTCTTTATGACATCACTTGAGCGAGCACCATAGATGCTGGCGTCCGACTGGTGCCCAAGAAGAGTGGATTTTATACTACGCAGTGCCGTATTCGATGGATCGGAGATGGACCTCTTCAGGCCACATGACAGTTTCGTAAAAACAACACAGTCGGTAAGCGTAAACCCTTCGGGCCGGACGGCCTCTACTTTTCTGAGCATATTCGTGAGCCTTTTTTATCAAGCAACTTTGAACTCTGTAAAACTGCCTCCAAGCAGCGAAATGCCCCTGCCCCTTTCATGAATTATAACTCCCGGAGTTACTAATTTCCAATCCTCCTCGGACTCGGCGTTGTAATTTTGGGGGGAACTCTAGCTGTGGGNGGACGTAGCGTGGTGGCGGGGGGGGGGGTGGGGTGTTGTATTAACCGATCCCTCCCCGGGCCGAAGGCCAGCGTAAAATCGGAGAAATTTTGCCCAAAATTCCCAAAAATCGCAAGCACCCAGGGCTCCCCCTTGGAAAACCATCGGATTCTTACGTAAATGGAAAACATTAAAAAATTTTGGTGCCAAAAAGGTTAGAGCATTGAAGACGCGCGCCCCGAATTCTGAAAGCCGCCTAAAACCGGAATACAAAATTTAACATGCTAGACCGCTAAGAGAATTCGCAATTTTAAAAAATCCCTGGCGTAGGCGGTACAAGTTCGATCATACCGTTTATTATGAGTTCTGAAACTGCCCGAATCGGAATATTTGAGTAAGACTGTTCCTGGTCCTGGGAATTCCTGTTTCATCGTTGTCTTTCAAATCAGGACAGTAGTTTTGACGCTGACGCGCCCTAGGTGGCTACGGAAAATTAGCGAGGGAGGAATTGTTCGAAGGAGGCGACCTATCCGCAAGGGGAATGATTCGAGGAAATACGGTACGTTCTAATTCGGCTGAGAAGAAGTGCGCCACACTTCGCCATCCAGGGTGCGGAACCCGACCAAGCTAGCCATCACAAAACTAACATGTCACGTCTACACAGTCTGAATGTTTTCAAGCGTTCAAGCCAAATTTCACAAGGCCCCTTCGTTTCCTTTGTCTAGTTTAGGCATTTGTTCTGAAGGGTGCCGAATATTCCATGTGTCAAAAAGAACTCAAGCTTTTTGTGCGTCAAACGGTGATCGACATCGCAGTGATTTCGAGCAAGCTTGCTGGTGAGGAGACAGCAACTATCCACGTTTCTGCCTATAATTCCGCAAGAGGTCCATACGCGATCTTTCTGAATGACCAGATGCCCTCGTATGCGGAACCTACGGGAGGCATAAACTTTTTCTAAGTCCCGGTACAGCTTTGTTGTAGTAAAACTGGTTGCTCGATGCATGTTTTATTTAGCAGGTCCGCTTTACGTACTTCTTATATACACACCTCAAGTTATGTGAGACGTCATCGATAGCACGACAAAAGATGTAAAGCAATACTATTTGAGGGCCACCAACTCTCAAAATATGCGATAACTCAAGTTGTAGAGTAGCTATGCTCATCAATCACGCAGAATACGCCGTAGCATATGCGATCCGGAGTACACGGAATGACGGGATCCCGATCGTTGTCTCCCAGTCGACGTGGCGTACAATCGTAGCATTCATCTTACCTGCTTATAAGACACAGGAGTTTGCATGAAGGAAACTGTAAAAGATATGGGATAACGATTGACATGTCCACGATGGGCCGAAGCGGTATTCCTTGCTGTGCGCGAGCTTCTGGTGCGCATTTGGTGCACTTTTCGGCAGAGAATTGACTGATATTAGCAGAGATTCGTCCGAGATTACAATCATTTGTTTTGTGTACGTAATAAACTTTGTTTCAGTGTTGAGATACTATTGTACGTCCAAACTGTCATAAACGCTACTTGGGATAAGCGTACCAGCCGCGTGGCTCTCTCTTTTACTCTGTAGGTCCTTCTAGCCGTTCCCACACAACGCCTGCTCCCATGCAGTAGAAAAGATTAAGTAGTAAAGGATGACGTAACATACGTCTATGAGTTGCATTACGAGTTGTTTACCCAGTTGCGCAGGACACTAACGCTGTAGGACTAATCAGGCAATTAGGGCTGTTGAAACGTCGTGCTTGCGATTAAGGCTTGAAACGCAGGCGTACTTTCGCATTAGCATAGGAGTTATGGAACATCGAATGAAGCAACAAATACGTAATCCCAAGTCACGTTTCATAGCTGCTGAAGCGGCGACGAAGGAACGCCAAATCTGGCGACGTGCATTTCAGACATCCCGGTAGATCCATTGTCTTTTTATCGTCAAAGTATGATGCGAAGAACAGGCAGCTCATTGGTGCGTCGGAACAATTCTGTATCCTCGCCGAGTCGCGTCTTGCATGATTGGCTTTAACGCGGTTTTGCAAGAACCTAAATCGGAATGATAAAAAGTTAAGAGTGTGCCCGCCTGGCTGCAAAAATGAATAGAGCTGTGCTAAGGGCTAATTAAATTCAGTTGCCGCAACGCGTAATTCATTTTGAACTATGACTGACTTACTCGAGCGCGACTATATACGCCTGAGACTTGCTTGCACCAGACTCGCTGAGGTCCTCCAGCACGAAGCGGTTCATCGGCCTAACACGAGTTCCTGCCTTTTCGACTGTGTTCGCAGAGAAAGGTTTCCCTTCCGCGTAGTAGACGACCAGAAAAACGACGAACAACGATACAAGTTTGGTTAGAAGCATTTTGACGGCACACTTGACTTGACTGCAATGATGCTTAGCATGAACTCCTTGAGAGCTTATACTTCTAAGAGTCGAAACGCTAAAGTATTAAGAACAGATCAAAGTTTCAAAAGGATTATCGTCGTACTGCACTTATGACCTCGGGGCAGGACGGATTAGGCGGGACCGGTTGTTTTATGGTGCGACAGACGTCACTTGACGCCATCCTATGCGCATGCTTTACCCTGTGGTGGCTTATGGCGTATCCGCTTAGCGTTTCCGCCGGAACAACCAATACGAACGTGTAGTGCCAACGTTGGAAGTTAGATGAACGAAAGGAAACGCGTCAATCGTCTAATATTCAAGGAAGCAACTTCTTAGAAACCGTGCCGCGAAGGTCGGTCGCTACTGATCACCGTCTAAGAACATAATTGTGTCCCACCAGTTGGAAGAGCCAATATGGTCTATCCGCCTTAAATTGGAAGTCTTATTTTTTTTTAAAACAGAAAAAGGCAAAAATCCTTATACACTAAAGCGCTGGTGTGTTTGTCCCACAAAAAAATTTTCGCTATCAGGCCAAGTTTGGTATCATTCAATGGGGCTTCTAAACTTATGTAAAACTGGAAAGTTTCAGCCGAATCGGTTGGCTAGAAAAAAAGTTATGATGGACCAAATTTTCAACTCCTGGCTCCTGCTTACATGCCATAGCGGGCCCGCTATAGCATGCTTCCCAGGCGGACAAAAAGGCAAAACTTCATCCGATTTGCGGTCCTTGGGGGTTTTCCTGCACGGTGAATCCAAAAATAGCGTTCATTTTTGTGAAGGGGGTATGTTGAAGGGGGTAGGGGAGGGGTCCCATGCTAACACGCCATAGCGGGCCCGCTATAGCATGCTTCCCAGGCAGACAAAAAGGCAAAAC
>JNEY01000208.1:142983-158630 GCA_020875895.1 Aphelenchus avenae
GGCCCGGCCCGTTTAGGCCCGGCTCAGGGCTCAAAAATTGCCACATTTTGATCAAATTTTCAATACATTTTTGGTAAATTTAGTCAATAAGTCGCTCTGACGGTGCCTGCGGCAAGCTATTTTTGGTGAAAATACTCGAATGTTGTATTTTAAAATCATTATAAGGGGCAACACTTTAGCCTATGGAAAGTACCAAAGGGGGGACCAAGGGGATTTTTCGGGCCAGGGGATGGCGGGACGGTCTGCCGGGCCAGGCGGGCCAGCCGGGCCTTTAAGGCCCGTTGTGCAGGGTTGCTGGGACCTAGATTCGCGCCAAATATGGGAAAGAACCGCTACAAATGCAATGTCCAGAAAATAGGAGGTATTTGCACGACTGGGAATTTCGAAAGTTAACAGGTTCACATCTGTTAACGGGTTCAATGCATATGGGATGAGCATGCAATAACACTCTGTTTCTATGCGTGTGCAATATGGTATGTGCATGTTATGCGGCCGGTCAGGCGTTTAGCTGGAAAGCAACGCGGCCATCCCCCCCCCCCCGCCACCTGCGGTTATGCCACAGTTCTTGCGCAAGCGCTATGCATCGCGCGGCACGCTACGATGCATGGCCACTAAGATGTAGAAAGGAAACGTGATGGCTGTGGCACGTTGACACACGGGCTACTGAAATCAGCTAATGTCTGTTTAAGAACAAGTATTCCTGCTTGGTACCAATCCTCATACGCTAAAGCGCTGGTCTGGGTCCGTTCGTCCCCCTCCAAAAAAGTGTTCGCTACCCCACTGTTTGGTATCGTTGCATAGCTCCTAAAGAGTTGTGTCAAAGCTCAAAATTTCAGCTTGATTGGATATGTATGAAAAAAAGTTAGGACGGGTCAAAGTTTATGCTTCCATGCTGTAGTGGTCCCGCTATAGCATGCTTTCCATTCCGAACAAGAAGGGGAAATTCCATCACGCTTGGGCCCCTAAGAGATTTTCGTGCAAGAAATCGTCCTAAAACGTAATAGGACAACATAGCCCACCACAACGGCAACTAACGGACGGTCTTCTCTAAAGGTCCTTCGAAGCAGTCCTGACATGAACCGAATCCTAACATTCCTACTAGTTCCACGTTCAAGAGCTTCCTTACTGCAGAGAGCGCCAGGAAGAAGCGGTACTCGCTGAGCTGCTACGTGGCCACGCGTAGCATTAGGTAGAGGGTGTAGGTGTGCAGCAGGACGTCGACGACGGAGAACGCAAAGAAAATCCAGTGGAACACTGTGTGCGCTGGATGGGTGGCGTAGCTGCCGCCCGGCCTCGGCGGACCGTCCCATGTGTCCCAGTACATAGCCTTTCTAGATGCAGTTAATCGAGCTTTGCGTAAAAGCGTGAAAAATTGCATGACTCCTAAAGCTATTAAGCATTAACAGAGCTGCCTGTCAAAAAAATTCTGTTAGCAATAAATAACAAACAAGGATGATATGGCTCCACGGGGTTCTTTCTACGATCCAGAGCGCTTGCTTGTATTTCAGACAGACGTCAAAGATGCGAAACTTTCAGTTCGAAGCGTTTGGGCTACAGCCCATTCTGTGGACCCATTCGGGTTCATAACCACTGCGTGTACGCGTGACACTCAAGCGGAGTTGAGGCTACCGACTGGGATGCCGGAAGAAGTGCAGGTGAGAAAAGCTTGGCAGCCCACCATTCTCAGAACTGTCGGTAACTTTGATTAAGCGTGGCACCTGCGCTCTCTTCATTTGTCTGGAATGCGTGTCTGACGTGCACCACCTGCTGGGACCAGTTGCTAGTGTATGCGTCGCGTATTCAGTTGTGACCAAAGGCTTATCCAGCCCCACCATCTTGGACTTGTGAATGTGGGACTAAAGTGCGGAGGGGTCGTGGGTTGGCTTAGCTGCTTTGAAAGTGAAAGTATATTCGTTTACGTACCAGCCGTTTCGGTGTAGCGGTAGAGGACGCAGCCATCGTTGCCGGCGAGAAAGTCGGACAGAAAGGAATTCTAGGATTCAACCTCGATGGAATTGTTGACTGACTAGTCGTGCTTGAATGAATGTAGAACTATATATTCAGTGTCTCCCTTAACTAAGAAGTGACGGTACTTGTATAAAATTGGCTGCATTCGGGATCCATACTGAAGGTCGAGTTCAATTCACTCTAGTCCCTCAAACTGGCCTAGGGTTTAGAGCCAACTGAAATAAAGGGCGAATTCAGTTAAGTCAGTGAAAGTAAACCCAGGCTTTACCTAGCGCCTACCAGGGATGGTACCGGCCTTAGCACTCGGTTTCTGGCTTAGCGTGACACAAAGCTTTAGTGTGTACATGACAGGGTCTAATTACACCATTTCCAGTAGTTTATTAACCTGACTTAATTTGGTAAAGTTTATACGAATATTAGAGGTCTTGTATGGCTTTCGCGACGCTAACCAAGTTTGCATCATAGTCGAAGTTCCAGCAGAAGGCTCGCATAGCGGGCACTCCGAGCACCCAATCCGCCACCTGCTGCCCCGTGGGCTGATCCTCGGTGACTCCGGAGCTTTCCATGAGCACCGTGCACATGCCGTCCGACCGCGGTACCAGCTGAATTCACAGAGTTTAAGGGAGACCGTCCCACTATGTCATCTCATACGTTGCGGATGTAGTCTACGGCCGGAATCTCGTATCCCAGCCCCTCCATATGGAACGTTAGTGATGGAGCGTCCTTGACGCTAGCGCATGGGATGACGTAGAACTGCGTCTTCGGGTCGAAGTTCGCGTTCAGGCGTGTGCCGATCAAGGGAAACACGCTGGACGGTACTCCGATGGTGGGACTTCCGATTATGAATGACGCTACAGAGAAATTGTTGTAGATCTCCGTTGAACCGAGCGATACGCTAAACATTCAAGCATTGGAACGTGATGCGAAAGTTTTCGTACGAGTTCACTTTAGTGTTGAAAGACACCCAATTAGACGATCCCAGAGGCAGATCGATCCAAGTTTTGTCGCAGTTCTTCGCGTCGCGACCACCGAATGTGAACGTGCCAACGCGACCACCGATGGGATTACCACTGGTCCTGCAAAAGCTCACCATTAGTAGATACGTAAACTGGATCCCGGCAAAATGGTCACACCTTCGTAGATATCGGATTTACCGACTCGATAATTCTCGCCCTTAGTATGCACTTAGGCCTAGGCTCAGACTTAGGCCGCTCCATAGTTCTCTAGGCTTAGACACGCCAAGAGCATAAAAAGACCTTCATGAAGCTTAGTAAACTGCTTATACCGCTTAAAATGTCGTTCATGATTCCAATTTGCCTGGACCTTATTGACCATGATGCAGTTTACCCGAGTCCTACAGGGTATGGATCTTTCGGCATCTTGTTGCGGACGAACCTCTTCATGTATAAAGTTGTCTGCGGTTGTCCGATCGACGACGCAACTCGATAAACCGCAGAACTACTTTTCTCATACTGGTCTTTCTGAGACGTTGACAACACTCCGTCACTGGGCCAGAATTTCTGCACGGTCGACTTCACGTTTTGGACGGCCAGGAACGGCACTTTTTGTGCTCGCTTGCCACTGACCTGCAGAGAATCACATGAAGTATGGTTACTGGTGATTCAGTACCAACGTAACTCATTGCTCTTAGAAAACGTACCTTAAAATCGTCGCTACCAACTTGCGCATCCGCCTCGAGTTCATCGTCAGGCCCCGCGTTAGGACAGTTGTTCTAAGTTAAAGGGCGTTCCAGAAATCACTAGCTTTTTGCATACTCACCTGGAAAAAGTTATCATCATCCGCAAACATTTTTTGCGCGCCCGAACTCCGAAACGTCGTCGAACGGCTAAACGAGGACGGTTTGTGGGGCAGCGGTTATATACCAGTTACCTGGATCGAAAAAGGCGCCGATCCTTTATTGGGCGGCCAACATTCGTGAAGCTCGAACACTTCGTATCGACAGCTCCTTCTGAGAACACAAAAGTATCGTCAGCGTAATCGTCCAGAGTCAAGTTGAGCTTTTGCTCTAAACGTGCCAGGACTTCGTTGAAACCTCTTCAAGAGTGGAAGGGTACGCATTATCGGGAGCAAGCAAGAGTTATAGGGGCAGCAAGAACATTATGGCGACACGACTGAAAATTACAGTTAGCAGGTCATGCCAGGGGCAGGCCATTCCCCTATCCGTGGCGTCCTCAGGAAGGGACGGCACAGCTCGGAGAGGCCAGGGGTCACCAAAGGACATTTTCCGTTCCGTCGTAAAACGGGACAGGCCCCGGAACGGTAACGACTGAGAGCGGCGCCGTGTTACATGCCATGTTCGTCGATCCCCAAACATGGTACTTTTAAGCAACAATCGACCAAACTGGGCACCTTCGACCAAATATTCGGTTAAAAAAGCGATTTTTAGAGTCAACCTCCCCCCCCCCAAAAAAAAAGACATGAATGTTCCAAGTGGTCGCTTAAACATGTCGCTTTTGTGAATTTGTCCATAATTTTAGATTTTTGGAAACCTCGTTTCGACCCGTGTCACCGGCTATTTCCTGACACGGCCGTCTCGTTCTGGGGACGTCCTGGAACGGGGGTCCAGGACGGAACGGGGTGTCAGGGCCAGGACGGGAACGAGAAGAGGGGTGCACCTGCTAACTCTATTGAAAAGTTCAAATTTGAGACCACTCGCTTGCCTCCCGATAAGGCCAATGCCGGCTGTAATTCATATCACTATAATTCTTTTAGCTCAAACGAGAGCATTTATTTAGTCTAAAGAGCCTAATCCGGGGCTTTTGAGAGATCGAGACAACAGGGTTTCTCGATTTGCGAATTATTACCCATGGAACATCGGGTTTATTAATTTCATAGGCCAAGAGCATACCTGGATTGCCGATTCCCACCGGGATCGTCAGGTATTCAACGAGGTTGTAGCAACGGCTTCGATTGTAGTTCGTCTGGAACGGATCGCAATAGCTCTGATCCTCTGGGTCGCTGTTGTGGGCGTAGTGCTCATAGTAAAACGCGCCGCTTCCGTACACCGGCAGTTGGACCGTGCCCGAACGAGCACGATTGACCATTGCCAAAGTAAGCAGCGTAACGCTCAATACGGCCTTCATTATCGTGGGACCACAAGACTGTCGCTGAAGGCCCATTGTTGGAACTTTTAACGCTTGTGAAGTGTGGTTTTTGGGCATTCTGTGCACTCAGTGGCCCCACATGGGGACCAAAATGACGTGAACATCGCGTTATCAGCATGTAAGACGGCTTCAGGACCGGAGATGTAGGAATGGTCGGGCACATCCCCTTGATCAATCGGCACGAAGCACCAGGGTCCGGTCCGTTATCACCGTTAGTTTCCCGATTTCCCGAAAGACTCTAGTCGGCGGTCGCAACGTTTGTGCGAAATGTTCAACAGTCATCCGTGGCCGGCGAGAAAGTCGTGCAGAATGGAACGTTGGAATCAAACCTTGACACAGTTTATTGCCTGATTTTAGTGCTCGGTTGGATCAACGGGTCAAACTTTCAGTAGAAAGTTTCACAAAATATCCGAAAAACCGCCTGCAAACATTTTGGGGGCAGTAAACTATCTCTTCCTCCACGCGTTGCATATGCGTGCATACCGCTATAGGGTGTAAGCAAACATCTGCCCGCCAACCACCCTTGCAGATGACTGCCTTGGAAACTATGGTATTTTTTGGGTTCTCCATGCTCAAAAACCCCTGCTGGGCTTGATTTCATAACAATGTGCGTATGCATGCACATCTCTCGCTCCTGCATGTTTCCATGCATAATTGATGGAGCAGAGAGTTTTCAATTTTGACTTAGCCGTGACGCGACTTTCATTAGCATGAATGAACAGAAAAGTGGGAGCCAAATGCTGTATGCAAGGTTTATTTCAACAGATATCGTCGTACAGCTGACCGAACAGGATTCAATTACTTCTTCGTCACTGCGACGTCGACGGAAGCCTTCGCACCACCTTTCTTTCCGCGGTCGCCACGTTTGCGTTTCACTCCACTATTCGACGAATCGCCGGATTTCTCGTTGCCTACCTTAGAGTCTTTCAGCTGCTGAACCGTCGGTCGCTCGCAGATGGCCGGCTTAAACGCTTGTCCGTAGGTCCCCTCACAAAGTATAGGAATCCAGCAGCAGCGGCAGTAAAACATTCTATTGTTTGGGGGACAGCATAAAAATGTTTAACACTATATGGTGGGCTATGGCGCTAAAATTAGGGCTGGGGAAAATTCGGCTTCGTATTCGATATTCGGCGTTTTTCGGGGTTCGGTATTCGGATTCGGTCCAAAGGACCGAAGGAACAGAACTTTTTTGATCGTTTTTTCGGGCTCGCCGCAGGCGTCTCTACCGATATATTAGTCGCAAATTGTAGTTTTTAATGAATAATCGCTCTGATGGCGCCTAGCGGAGGGTTATTCTTACCTATGTGGGCAGCACATATTTTCTTGACTCTCCTTACGGAACGCTTTGTACAGCTTTGGATTCGGCTTTGTTATTCGGTGTTTTGGGCTACGATATTTGGCTTCGCTTCGCTTTTAAATTTTAGCTTCGGTTCGGGTACAGCTTCGGTCCCGTGCCTGAGGAGTCCCCAGCCCTAGCTCAAATCCATTCTTTTGTGCATCTTCGGGCTTGCATCATGTTGCTCAGTCTTGTCGTTGGCCAGTAATGCACGTACGAGACGCTCTATTTTGTACGATGATTCCCGTGTTTTTACATTTATACGTACGTCTACGAATCAAGCAGGTTACAAAACGGACATTGTGCCATCTTGTTATACAACGCTTCCGAATTTTGGATCTGTCACCGGTTTTCTTCACGCAACCAACCCTGTAAAGGGACCGGTGGGTTGGGGACCGGCCCAGGGCCCCGGGGGCCTAGGGGGCGGGCCGGTGGCCGAGAATTTTGGCAATGGGGGCCGGTGGCGGCCCCACCCAGACCCCGGCCCCTTCTTGTGGGGGCCCGGGCCGTTTCGGGGGCCGGTGTCGCCGGCCCCGCGGGGCCCGGGGCCGAAGGGATCGCCCCCCTTGCAGGGTTGCACGCAACTATCTAACTGGCACTTGTGCCACCTGATGACGGCGCGTGGATGACGACAAAGATTGCGATGATGACTCGGTCTGCTCCACGCTAATCACTACGATGCTAGCGTTCTTTCGCCCCGCATTGACAAGAGCCACGAGCAGTTCCGCCGTGCGCTTTCGGTACGGCGAAACGAAGACGACGGTCAGCGTGGCGTTAACCGCCGGGAACACGGCGAAGCCGAGCATAATGAGGTAATTTGCCACAACTGACATAATGCTGGAGAAAGCGGAAGTGACAGCAAAGGGTACTACCATGCAGACCACAGGGCAGAGCATCTGAAAATCGAATGATTTTACAGTCAGGAAGAGCAGTCGAAATTCGCTCGAAAGATCACCTGCCACTATGCTTGGCCCATGACATGCGTGGGCCTCCCCCCCCCCATCCCCCCACCGCTCATACTCATCAGGCAATTTCTGGATTTTCCACAGTACCGCACCGGACAGGGACGTAGCTAGGACCCCTCGGGAAGGGGGGGGCACCCAAGGGGGGACCCTTACCTATTTTTTTCGGGACCAGCCTTCGGCCGGCGCCGAATAAAATGCCTTGGCTCCCCCCTTTGGTAGATTTTTGAAGCGTCGAATTTTTGCCTATAGCGGATTTTAACCGCTATTTTAGTGTATTTAAACCAAGAACAACACGCCGAAGGCACCGCCAAAAAGAGTTTTTCAGGCTTCCATGGAGTAAAATTCATCGGGAATTCGAGGTCTATATGGTTTTGAGCGAGAAATATCAAAAGATTTAGCCTAAAATGACCCGCCGCAGGCGCCGCCAGAGAGAATTTTGAGCTTCTTGGGCAAAATTATGTTGAAAATTTGTTATACCTTAGACCCCCCCCCCCTCCTAGCTACGTCCTTGGCACCGGAGACCAGCCTACCTGAAGCAGAACAAGCCGGACGAACTGTAGGTGCATTCGCCGGCTTTTCGCCGTTATTGCGTCGTTATACTTTCCCAGGTAGCGAATAGTCCAGACCGCGCACGCGGTGAAGAATGTCTGCACGAATAGAGCAGCGCCGACAAGAAGAGTGAAAACTCGGTCCGAGTATCCATGGTAGCCGTCGGACGCCGAAGCGTAGGGTGCGAGTCTGCCCGCATTGAAGCACACTATGGACGGCTCATCAAGGCTCAGCATCTCTCGCTTCGCGGCCTCGCTCAGCAACGCGTCGAACGATCCCTGCATTACCCTTTGTGTCATCAAATCCATGACACCAGTGGCGTACCGAGGATTCGATTTTAGGGGGGGGGGGCAAGGGTCTAGGGTGGGCCAAGATCTTGTCCGCTGAAAAAGTGCCCCTTGGTATCCCTTACCATATTTTTATGATAATTCATATTCTTGGACCCGAACTTAAGGGTCCCCCCTTTGCCACTTTTGCTACCCTCCGAAATTTAGGGGGCCATCCCCCTGCCCACACTGTCGGTACGCCACTGCATGACACCCTCGAGTTGCTCTTCTTTTACCCATACATTGTGCGTAAAAAAGTAAAAAGAACTGTCTAAGAACCTCACGTCCACCGACGATACAAAAGCAAAAGAAAATACGAAAACGCACATGAACGACATATTCTACAAATGTGTAAAAAATTCCATTATCTGCGCGGAGCGTCAGGCCGTTTTACCCAGTGATTGTCATCACCCCTCCCCGCTCTGATTAGCACCTGTTTTGAACGTACTGAATATTGAATGTCTCATTCGAACGACATACCGGCTGCCAATACGCGGCTAGCCATATTCCGAAGGCCACCAGTGCAAAAACCACGAAGCCGATTAAAATAAACAACGCGATAACCGGAAGAGAAAGAAACCGGTCCTTTATGGTCTGATTGCGAAGGACCGTCGCCATCCGAAACATGAGGCAGTAGTATTGCGAGACGACTGTTAAGACAGCAAACGCGAATGCAACACTGATCTAAAACAAGACTATCTAGAAGTAAAATGACTCATTCTTTTGGCATCTAGCGCAAAAAGTGTCCTTACTTCGCAAATGGTTTCACTTTTTTTACGAAGAGTTTTGCGTAACATAGAACTTTTTTTGTAGGCACCACACTTTTTTGGTCAAAGCCGAAAGCGAAAAAGCATTCTTGTTTCCGAAGCGAAAACTTACGCCAACACGCGCACCCTCGTCCCCAAACAGCTGAAGCGGCCCGCGTGCGGAAAAGCAATCCGTAACCGGAAAATAACGCGTCGGCTGGAGCAGCAGTCCGAATGAGACCGCGAAACAGATATCGAGCATCTAAAACATGCGTCATCTAAGGTCGAGTGCATTACACTTTGGCAGTCGTACCGTACCATTTTCCGGTTTACAGGGAACGAAAACCGAACGGCAGCGCCCTCAAAAGGCGAAGTTCTCGGTACCGTACTACAGGGCTAAAATGCGATGCTTAAGCCGAAATCGACCAAAATATTGGATACCGTATTTTCTCTAATAAATCTCTCCCCCCTCCTCCTATTAGACCTCCCCACCAAATAGACTCCCGAGGCGTCTAAATCCGTAATTAGTCCCACTCATTTTTGACTATTTTTGACCATTTTCTCGGTTGAAGTGTCGTTTTTTGGTGTATTATTAATGCTTAATTAGTCCATTTTAGGCATAAAGTGCACATACTGGACAAAACAGGGAGAAAGAACCCTTAAAAATTAACGTTTGTGGCCAGATTCCGATGAATTTTTGGTCGGTTTTGGCAGAAATTACTCAAAATTTTTCGGCCTTCGACACGAAAATTACAATTTCAAAATACCTCCCCCCTCTAATAGACCCCCCCCCCCCTAATAGACCCCGGTCCCGGGGACCATTTCGAATTAGACCTCCCCCCAGGGGATTTATTAGAGAAAACACGGTACTAGTACTCGTTTTTGTACAGGGACGGAGGGCAAGGCAATCGGACACTCAATAGGCTTAGGTCTCCGAAAGGGGGGGGGGGCTAGACTCTTACCAACAATCCTAGGCGGGCATCCGACCTTCATACCGGCCCCACTCCTGCCTCAGATCCCGGCGCAGGCTACACTTTATGCTCATAGCACAATGAGATGTTGTCCTCTGCCCCATTTGAGGTGAGGACGCTTTTCCTCGCTATCCGGACAAGAATATTTGCCGAAACGTTCCGGGTCGACAACGACAAATATGGGGCCGCATTCACTAAGCGTTCCTACGAGACTATTCTGTCATGGAGTAAACCCTATTAGTCCTACTAGTTAAACGTTCAAGAGCATCCTTACAGCGGAGAGCGCCAGAAAAAGGCGGTACTCCTTGAGCTGCTTCGTTGCCACGCGCAGCATCAGGTAGAGGGTGTACGCGTGCAGCGCGACATCGACGACGGACACCGCGAAGAGAATCCAGTGGAACACCGCGTGTGCCGGATGGGCGGCGTAGCTGCCACCCGTCCTCGGCGGGCCGTCCCACGTGTCCCAGTACATAGCCTTCCTAAATTCACGCATTCGAGAGCATTGGCCGACTGAAAAATATTAAATCTGCTTTGAAAAATTGGCGAACTTTAAAGGCATTCTCAGACGTTGACAAATATACCCTGCTTTCTCTAATAAATCCCCCGGGAGGTTTATTTTTCGAAGTCCAACTTCGGAAAATCTCTGAATTTTAGATGCTCAAAACTTTTTTGTCTGTTGTCCATTTGTGTCACCCATGGTATAAAAATACTTGTTTCATCGTTATCTGTCCAAAATTGGCCTTATTTCGAGCGCACGCGTATTGTGAGCCCAACTGCGAATTTTTTGGGAGGGGTTCATTAGAGGGGGAGGCCTAATAGAGGGAGGGGATTTATCAGAGAAAATACGGTGCATGTTTAGCATGTACAATATTCCAAGGTCGACAACTAAAAAATGGACGGGGATAATCCGGTTCCACGAGTTCTTTTTTTTAACCCGCAGCGTTCGCACTATTTTGCATGGTCGCAATAAATGCCGTTCGGGACTAGAGTCCGTTCTGTCGGTCCTTTTGGGTCAATGGGCACGTTGTATACGAAAGACACTCAAAGGCAGTTGAGTAAAGCACTCGTTTGAGTATAGCTAACGGAGGGCTACCAACCGCGAGCTTGGGGCAAGCGCAGATGCCAAAAACCATGATGCACACTGCTCTCAGAACTGCCGATAACTGCGATTATGCTTGGCACCTGCGCTCCATTCATTTTTTTGGAAGCACGTGTCTGATGTGCAGCACCTGCTGGGCCCCGTGGGTTGACTATGGTTAGGTTGATCTGCGCCTTAGGCCAAAGTAAGGCCGTCTGTTTTCAGTCTTAGCGTCTCCAAAGTGAATTGTCGAGGCAGTGCGTTTTTTTAATTGTTTTTTTTTTCATCGTGGCAGCGGTGTGGGGCTAATGTATGAAAAGCTTTATATCCAAGAAATTCTTCGAATGAGTTGGACATGAAGGACTCGCTAAACGCAAAATACGTACGACTTGCACGAATTATGTCCCGCTAAAAAGTTGGAGATAATACTGCTTGCAAGGTTGTATTTCAACAGTTATCTTCACCGAAGTTCCAGGATAAGGATTTGGTTACTTAGTCTTCACTGCCACGGTGGCAGAATCTTTGGCACCGCTGCTCTTTCCGTGGCCTCCACGCCTGCCCTTTTTCCCGCCGTTCGGCGACTCGCCGGTCTTCTCGTTCGCTGCCTTAGCGTCTTTCAGCTGCTGAACCGTCGGTCGCTCGCAGACGGCCGGCTTCAGCGCTTGCCCGTATGCCCCCTCACAAACGATGGGATACCAACGACCCCAGTTGAAGGTGTCGAGAGAGACTTCGGCACATTGTTGTTCTTTTGGGCGCGCTGGCAATGGTTCCTCGATGTAGTCATTCGTCACGTTCGTCTCGCTTCCGTCGGCAGTCCACAGCCATTTGCCCTCTGTCGAGTTGAACCGGAGGCCAATGTGGAAGCCGTTAACGTCGATTATTTCCATTTGGCCGGTTACGAAGGCTGCAAGTTGGGATCACTTAACCGCCTGGAACTACGCCCCACCGCCAACAGAAGCTGCCCCCAACGTGTCCCACCCACCCCCCCCCCCAGTGTGTCCCACCTTCTTCTTTGGGGGAACTGAAATTTTGTAGTGCCCTCTAATGGAATGCCCCCGGGAGATGAAGGTGCAATAGGGGTTAATTTTCGAAGGCGGAAGAATAAGTGCCTCACTGATGCCTGGAACGAGCTCGAATGTGCTTTAAGTGGCCTTCCTGTCTCTGACAATAGCTAGAATAAATAGTGATATTTAAGTTTAATCCTTGATTTTTAACATCTTTTTTGCTTCGGGGTCGGCAGTTGCTAAGTAGCAGCCTCTTATGCATTCAGTAAAGAAAATTGGCAAGTCTAAAATTTATGCTAGAAGCTTACCAAGAAGCGCCCGTCCGACGTCCTTGTTGGGCACCTTCGCCAACGTGGCATTTACTTCCTCACAGGTTTCCAGGGCGCCGTTCCAAGTGGAGGCCGACCGGACGAACTAAATAGGGTCAATAATTAGCATTCTTAAGCTGCCATACGCTACCCAGTAGCATCGCTGCGCCGTCGGCTCGTAGGCCCATTCTTCAGGGCATTGTGGCACGCTTGCGTCACCGGTGGTGAAGGCTACCGCTGCGCTCATACAAACGACAAGAGTAAGCATCACGAAGGAGGACATTTTGCTGGGAGGCTTGACCGCTTTGTTGTGCTGTTCCAGTATGGCAAGCACTCTTATAAAGAGTATTCGACGTCAGGCACCGAGTTCGCCTGATCAAATATATGCTAGAAAATCACGGCCGTTCTGGCGGCAATGCTATACGAGGGACGATAATTCATAGCGTGCGCGCTTGCAAAGTGACCGTCTGTTCAAACACAGGCCAGAATTCGGGGACCATACTTCCGGATAATCCGACGCCCCTTCGCTTTTGTCTCAAGGTGAGATTTGTTGCCTTGCTCGCACAATCGGCCAGCCTGCACGTTAGAATGTTGTCCGGCTGCGCATACCCACATCGGTTGAGATTGAGGCCACGCGGAGCCTGGTAGAATCCGGGAAGGATTCGGGCTCAAATGCCGCTGATCGGTCTCGATACGTTTTCTAGCCCTTATTTAAACAAGTGGCGGTTAGTGCAAAGTTGGGCATGTTTTTATAAAAGTGCATTCTGGCGGGATGTACGCGTCAACGCTGGTCTTCACTGTATACGCCATGTGGTCCTTGTGGCTTATCGCACTTGTCGGTTGTTTCGTTGCAATTGTGGCGCCCGCCTCAGGCGCAAATGACAATCGGTGTCCCCACGGATGGGTTTACGTGGCATCGTCCGACCGCTGCTACAAGGTATGACAAAGAGAGTCTTTTTGAAAAAGGTATTCTTTTTTAAAAAGACAAGCAAAAGCGCTGACGATTTCCTTGCTTCGCGGAAGGAGAGCGGGTACGTCCAAAAAGCATGCGATGCTTATTAGAAGATGCAATCTGAGCACCCTGCTCGTTTTTGTTAGACAGGGTCTTCCCATGGAGCACGCTTGCGGATCTGCCTGCATGAAGCGCAGGCGTGCTCTCGGTATTCCGCTTAAAGACAAGTGTTTAATACGCTTTTTATTCCCATCGAACAACAATCAGTGGCAGGGTTTGTACCTTACCTTCAGCGGCCCACCTTACACCTTGTAACAACCATGCGCAAACGGGCCCTAGGCCCGCCGGGCCGGGCCGGGCCCGTGCGTCGAGTTTACAGACCGCCCTGGCCGACCCTTGGCCAGGCCTAGGGTAGGCCCGGCCCGGGATGGCCCGGATAGGGGCTCGAAAAACTGAGAAATATTTACCAAAATTTTACCTATTTTTGAGAAAAAAGCCGAAAAGTGGCTATAGCGGCGTTTGCGGCTGCTTATTTTATGTGCAGTAAGTCCAGATTCATTCATTAAACTTGCCTTAAAGGTTAAAAATTCTACCTGTACAAATATACCAAAAGGGGGACCAAAGGCGCTTGCCGGACCTCGATTTGAAGGCACGCGGGCCAGGGCCTCGAGTTGAAGCCCCTTTGGACATGGTTGCCTTGTAATCGAACATTTTAGTGGATTCGAGAACGCATACCATGGGACGCTGCTCTCCACACATGTCAGGAACTGAACGCAACTCTGGCAAAAGTACCCAGTGACGAAGTTAACCGGGCAATTCTGAGTGAGTGACTATACCAAGGCTAGACCTTGGTGACGGCTTTTTAGGGATGAGTCTCTTCCCAAAGAGTACAATCTGTATTTCTGTATTTTGTTTAAAATTGTAAAATTGCGATTTTTCAAGTCTTCGAGTTTTTATAAAGCAGGCCATACAGAGATTTCATGTATAATACGCAGTTTTCTTTGGTACGTTTTACTTTCAGCCTGGGTCATACCCGGCGTTATCACCGACAATGGATTCCACATCGGCCTGCGCTACGACTCCTCTAAGGGCTACCTCGGCAAGTGGCTGTGGACTGATGGAAGTGAGGCCGAGTATACAAATGAAATACTGTCCGTCGGTCGACTGGGCGAATGCGCCGAGATTTCGCTAGACAACTTTAACCATGGCCGATGGTACCCGGTGCCCTGCGACAAGCTTCAGCCGGCCGTCTGCGAGCGATCCACGATTCAAACCGACATTGAAGAGAAAGTCAATGGGAATGGCACGAAGAGCGCAACAGGGCCGAAGGACGGAAAGAACGACGAGACCTGCAAAGACCTAAGCCCGAACTGTGCCCTGAACGGAGTGAAACTTTGCGACAACTCGCACTATGCGGCTCTCATGAAGCTACGTTGCCCTAAAACGTGCAAGTTGTGTCAGTAACCCAAATCTGTTCAAAAATAAATCTTGCAGTCTTCAACCGGCCTGCCATATTTGGTTACAGCAACGTAATGCTTGACATTCAGGGTGACTCGCATTATAAGATTTTAGGGGTAGGCTTCTAAGTGTTTTGAAAGAGTACGTTAAAGCTACATTCTGTTTCAGTTGGACCATACCCACCTTTTTAAAAATCTTAGTTCTTAATCAAGAACATAACATCGAAAAAGCAAACGATTTGGCCACGAGGCACACTCGTCGGCCTGGTAGATTGTTGTTCTCGCATGCAAGGTTACTGGTAGGGAGCATAGACCAGGGATGGGCGGGTCCCGGTCCCGGTCCCGGTAGTCCCGGTGGTTTTGGTCCCGGTCCCGGTCATCAAAAAAAAATCCCGCCCATTCCGACTTTGCGACCATTTGCCGCAGGCAGTGCCTGGACCAAGTTTTATGTAGAAATCGTAAAATGGAGGTCAAAGTTTCGGTGGATGCGGCGGGCTAAATTCCGCTTGAATGGGGTCATATGTCGACCACGTCTGACCAATATTTTCGCAAATGTGATTTGAAAAATGGAAAACAGTGTCATTCGTTTCCTAAAGAAACGTCTAATGAAAAACCGTGTCCCAACACTTTGCAAAATTCTTTTAAAAGTTCATTATTCAGCCCGCCGCAGACGATATAAACGCAATTTTGGCAAAAAATGGACAAAAGCGGTCCAAATTGGTTCAAAATAGCCCGCCGCAGGCGACAGCAACGGGATTTTAAACGAAATTGAGAAATATAGTGAAAAGTCCGTCTGAGCGGCGCCTAGCGGCGGACCATTTTACCTAGTGTTACTTGCGTCAACGTCGATCGTCCCCCCCCC
>JNEY01000208.1:181352-198465 GCA_020875895.1 Aphelenchus avenae
GGGGGGGGGGGTCAGGCCCTGTTCACAACTGTTCACGAAGGGGGGAGGCGGGGGGGGTAAAAATCGCTTTGTGAGTTCATTACTGGACAGTCCCTAAGCATAACCACCGGGGGTCTGGTTCACCTGGAGCAGAAGAAGCCGGACGAACTGTAGGTGCATTCGCCGGGATTTCTCGGAAGTCCCGTCACTATTCCTCCCGAGGTAGCGTATAGTCCACACGGCGCACCCGGTAAAGAACGCCTGCCAGAATATAGCGCCGGCGATGGTAACCGCAAAAATTAGCGTCCCGTGTCCCATGACCGTGTCCTCGAATGCGGACATATATTCGGGTTGAAGGTCTTCTGTGTGCAGGGTCCAACACGCTAGCGACGGCTCATCAAGGCTCAGCACCCCAATCTTCGCGGCCTCGTTAAGCATCTCAGCGAATGGTTCCTATACGACGCTTCGGTTAAGCACTCAGTACAACCCGGTATGGAACATAGTTTCCGGATGCTAGTCAACCCATGCGTAACTGGTCCCTAAGGTCCGGAGCAGGGATCGGCAGGTCCCGGTCCCGGAGTCCGGTGGTTTTGGTCCCGGTCCCGGTCCCGGTCGTCGAAAAATCCCGCCCATAACAGCTTTTATGACTAGGTATTTTCGTAGTTTTTAGACAAAAAAAACTGTTGTCTGCTGTTCATCTACACACTATTACAAAATCACATTTCAAAATCATTGAAGGCCTAACTGTAACGCAATTTTGCATACCAAAAGTTGCTCTGGTGGCGCCTACGGCGATGCTTTACTGCCTTTAGAATGTATCCACTAGGTCCTGAGGCCCGCCGCTTGGCGCTTCCCGAGCAAATTTTCGCTAAATTGGTCAAATTTTCGTCCGAAATCTCGTTAGTCCCGGCTCGCAGCGAGCCATTTGTCCTTCTTTATGCTCCAGTTTCTGTGTTCGAGTGACACCTGAGCTAGCTAGAAAGATGCTTTCGTCCTAGATATCAAAACACCTAGCACAAGGCTGACCAGCCCCAGAAATTACCGTATGTTACCGGGTGGTTGTGGTCCCGGTCCCGGTCCCTGTCGTCAAAAAAAATCTGCCCATCCCGCTCCGTTCTTCAACACGGCCGCTTCGGGCTGACGTAGCTCTAGGTTGGGGTATCTTTGACAGATTTTGGTAAAATTTAGGAAAAAAAGGAAAAGGAAAAAATCAAAGCCCAGTAGGTCCGATATGCAGGGTTGGTGGTGGTCCGAGCGGCTTTTTCTAGGCGGCTTCGCAGGAATCAGGTAGACGCTCCAAAAATCAGGCAGTCCTGCTAAGTCAGACGTTCTGATCACTAGGATCACGATGAGTGGGTTGGTTCGTCCAAAACGATCAAAAAATCATCGCACAGTGAGTGAACGCTACCTTATTGCTAAACGTTTATATTGGTTATTTTTAATGAGCGGTGCCCGATGGGATTACGGGATCTGCTTGCGAGTTTATCAACACGGTTTGCGGGGGGGGGGGGGACTGCCAGCCTCGTGTTGACCCAGGACTACCGGGGGATTATCGCGGAAGAGAGGGATTATTATTGAATTCGCTGCAAAGGAAACAAAGCATTTTCGTCTATATAATTTGTGAACCTTTGTATAACTTACGCCAAAGAGGGCACCCTTGTTTCCGAGCAACCGAAGTGGCCCTAGCGCAGACCAGCATCCAGAACCTGTGTAATAAAATACTGGCTGAAGCAGCATCCCGAACGAAGCCGCGGAGCAAATATCCAGTGCCTAAACGCCGGTCTGTTATTGAAGACAGCGTTGGGTGCTTCCGAACATAAGGCCCAGTGCGGGAAAGGATAACCAGGCCGCTATCCAAATGATCGATTCCACCGATTTCTGTCGTTTGTTTTCTCGAGCTCGCCGCAGGCGGCGCCAACGACATTTTTCACGAAAATTCGATATTCTTAGTGAAAGTTTACCCTGCTGCGCCTAGCTGCAGACTATTCCTATACTTTTGGACAACATGTACTTCTTGGGCGCTCTTTATAGCAGGACATGCGGATTAAATTTGGGGACGAATCGTACGGGAACGGAAATCGATGTTTTTTGGAGGAATCGGTATCGGAATCGGGATCGGTTTTTAAAATTTTGGAATCGGTCAGGATCGGAATCGGTACGCGCCGCGAGCGTCTCCAGCCCTGATCCCTATTGGCACATTTACCGTTGAGGTCATCAAAAAGAAGCGGTACTCGTTGAGCTGCTTCGTCGCCACGCGCAGCATCAAGTAGAGGGTGTACGTATGCAGCAGAAGCAGCGTAAGCGATCATAAAGTTCCGTTATGATATAAAAATCCGAATTGTGGCTAAAAGATGACAGAGCTCTGAAGATTTTCAAACTCGAGAGCGATTTTTCGCATTATGGGCGGGGGGGGGGGGATTTCTTAGTGTGTTCTTGGGAGGGTAGCGAAGGACGCCAAAGTGAAACTAATGGAGGACTGCCATCATGGAGACAGACATGAAGCTAGGTGGATCGCAGGTAAAAAAGGCTAAAAGGCCGATCGTTCCCGGAACGCTTTAGAATGCGATTACGCATTGGCACCTGCTCTCAGCAACTGTCAAGAATCCGTAATTGGTGTGCATCACCCGAAGAATCCACTTGTCAACTGCATGTCGCGTGTTCGGATTTGGTCTGCTTACAGGGGGCAACCTGGGACATACAACCATTTTTTGGGGACAAGAGCGGGAGATAATTTCGAGTAACAGCTAAATTATCGCGAATATCCAAACCTCACATATGGTCACTAATGGTCCGAGCATTACCGATTACCTAGCTGCCTAAGAAACACTAATTTTTCCGACATGTCATTACGTAAAAGGGCCCGCTCTGGATGCGCTTTTCTTCGATTGATTATGGCAGGATTGACTAAATCAATTTTTCATTTTTTGGCTTCTTACGCAAACCATATGGTACTGGGTTTTCTAAACAATCAAAGTTCAACGGTTTGTACGAAGATAGCGTAGACCTCGCCGTAGCGAATTTTTTCCGTTGTGGCGCCCCGGCGAGAACGGACGTCGGAAAGATGCATACTTCCAAGCTGTTTCTAGTTGCGGATTACTATGGCTTGATAACTCTGAAGCGAAACAGACTGGTTCATTAAAAAAACTAAACCAGGATTTCTCATAGTTCATAACATGACGCGTAAAATGTGACGATTCACCATGGCCATAAGGGACTTTGTTCATAACGACACAAGACCATCAATATCGCAATATTTAGCGATGCGTTTTTGTAGCCTGCTTTGTCTTGACTCTTGACTAATCGCGACTCGATAAGCCGGCAGTCAACTAGCGAAGACTATGACGGTCGTCTTCTCGGACTCCATCCGGAACATGGATTTGTAGCTCTCACGCAGGACCTTGCTGAAACACATTACAAGTCAGTACAGCGAAAGGAAGCGCACCTCGTTGCGAACAAACAGACCGGTCCGCTTAGCGACAGGATGTCGACGATATACGACAACGACGCTTGCGTCACCGCTATTAACCCGGTATTGTCGGCAAAAGTTGCGTAAATAATCACGATCGAGTAAGTTGTC
Organism: Aphelenchus avenae; assembly: GCA_020875895.1. Taxonomy (NCBI): domain Eukaryota; kingdom Metazoa; phylum Nematoda; class Chromadorea; order Rhabditida; family Aphelenchidae; genus Aphelenchus; species Aphelenchus avenae. Next base: position 184,909 of record JNEY01000208.1, read on the forward strand.
AGAAGGGACTGCCCAACGAACTGGAACATGGCATAAACTAAATGCATGTGCTAGCGGTGGCCTTTGTCTGCAGCATTCCCAGTCGGGGACGGCTTACCTAGCAACCTAAAATCGTCTCGGAGTTCGTTCTTCGCTATGGCGCTCATTCGTCGGTACGCCAGGAGCGTCGCTATTTCCAGCGTCGAGCTTACCGCGCAGCTAGCGACGCCGTACACAATTAGCACAAGGGAATTGTACTAAATCGCTTAATTCCGTTAATTCGTTTAATCCGGACAAATGGTACGTAGGAGCTGATGGTACAATTTGACCTAAGTTGGCGGAAAAGATGCGTAGTATGTTTCTGGAAAATATACCAGTTTGTAGCTAGATTTTGTGCCCTAGTAGACCTGCGACGACTTAACCTAGTCAGACGAACGGGGTCTTCGTAGAGCTTACCACGTAGGTCCACTGTGGAAACCACAAGAGTGCATAACCTTGCCCAGACTCAACGACGTCGATACGGCTGAACGGCTTGAAGCCCACGCCAGGAATTGGTAAAATAAGCAGCAGAAGAAGGAGCTTCTTTAAGCGTTTGCCCTTCCATATCTACGGCAAAATGTAGAAATGATTTTTTCATTATGCTTACCCATCGATGCTGATTCGGGAGGTTGAGCGCTGTGAAACGGTTGTAGGCGATGAATGCGTGAGCGGTCAGTTGAAAGCAGAAGAAATATCCAAGCAGCGAAAGGTCTATGATGCTCCATGGAGCCGAAACGAAGCTCTTAGGCAGCACCCCGGTTCGCGGAAGACGTATCATCAAAGTCGACTAAAATTTAAGGGTTTCAGACATGCTCTCAGCAGGAAGTAGCGCCCCTGCCAGTTCAAGCTCACTCACCGTGACAAAGCTTCCAACGTCGACAAAGCTCTGTAGAACGTAAATAGCGAAGAAACCGCTCGTAAAGTCTGGATTTCCACGGTACACTTGAAGCAGGATGCAGACGACGACCGTCGTATGAAAGGCGATCAAGACGGCTTCGAAGGCAAATTCGATCCACAGCTGCACTGGCACCATAGGGCAAAACAGTCCAGCGAACAGCCGAACTTCGAAGCTAAGAAATTAGTAACTTAGCTGAAAAAACGAGAAAGTTTGAAGTTCATGTCAATGGAAAGCCTGACGGAAGTTCGTTGCCTCGACACTTCCGAATGAAAGATTAACTTTTTATTTCAGTCGAAACTGTCAGGCGAGCCAGTCGTAGAGCCACAACGAAAAAGGCTTTAGGCTAGAAGCGAGACGTCCACGCTACATTCCCTTGACACATAGCCGCCTTTCGATGCTCTTACGACACTTAAAAGTCGATGCTTAGCGTCTTGGAATACACTTTTGTACTGGCGTGGTCGCGACGTATCCCCGAATACAAACCTGAGACATGCTCAACTATCCTAGTAGAAGTGTCGGAGCACTTGAATAGAGCGTAGTCAATCATGTCGTGCGCATGGTATTCTCGCTCTTCGAAGCACGTACATGCAAGATGGGTTCCGTGTGAGCAAGAGCTGCATGCACGAAAGACAACGCACGCGAACCACGAGATGTGTCGTTTTTCTCCATTCACAAAGTGCAGCGGCGGATGTTGGTAATTACGGCGCAACGACTCAAAAAGATTTTTCGAGTTTCCAGCGAACATTATAGTCGAGATCCTTTAAATTTTCTTGTGTCCGATAGACAAATTGGAACAACAGTAAAAGCCAAATAATTCGAATGCTGCCAGCTGACAACTGCGCGCCGTGCGGCCAGTGCACTTCTGCAACTGTCTTATAAAAGCGCATTCGTCCTGCCGTCAGCATGGCACGGCGTAGCACTGGCTGATACATGGTGAAAAAACAGGCATGTATTGTCTCGTCCTTATTGCGACGATAATGTGAGGCCGTCAGGAAGTGACCGTTGAAATGGCGGACGATGGACGACCTATGAAGACAACCTCGTAACGTAGATGACACTTGGAGTTTTGTCTCCTTCGAGGTGGTAGCATCGTCTGTAGCTTCTTCGCACGATCTGGCTAAACCTATGCGGTTGTCTACAGAACATCAATTGTCTGCATTAACCAACGGTAACCGGCATCCATGCCGTGCTCCGTACGGTACCGTACCTACTAGAAAAAGAGACTTGTACCGTACCGTACCTACTAGAAGTAGGGACCCGTACCGTATTACAGGCCGTACCCGTACCAGTACCCGTACAATACGGGTAGGGGTACGGTACGACATACGGTAGGGCTGTGTTTTTAGCTCTTTTACAGCCCGTACCCGTATACACTAGTACACGCCGTAAGATACGGTACGGCATACGGTACGGGTGGTCATCCCCTATGTGTAGTACCTACACTACGGTATACAATATAAGCCGTAATACGATACGGCACTAGTACGGTCCGTACTAGTGCTAAATATCGAAAACTGGAGCCGTACCGTACTCCGTGCTGCCCTGCCCTAACCAACTAGTATACCGATAGTACGACAGTGCGTACGGTATGGCCGTACCACCGAACTTTAGTGGGCATACCTTGTCGCAAACAAGCAGACTGGTCCGCTGAGGGACAGAATGTCGACGATGTACGAAAAAGATGCTTGCGTAACTGTAATCAAGTCGGTATCTTCGGTAAAAGTCGCGTAGATGATTAGCAGTGAATAGGTCGTCAGTAGCGATTGTCCGACGAACTGGAACATGGCGTAAACTAAATAAACTTTCTTTGAAGTGGTTCCTGGCGAGAAAAAACCTTACGCAGCAGTTTAAAGTCGTCTCTGACTTCTTTCTTCGTTCTCGCGCTCATTCGTCGGTACGCCACTAGCGTCGCTATTTTGAGCGTCGAGCTTATCGCGCAGCTAGCGACGCCGTAGACAATGAGGACGAGCGAATTGTACTAAATGTGACGGGGTCATCAGAACCACAAAAGGTTTTTCATGACAAGCTTTTCAAGTTCTACCCTTGAAAAAATTTAAAAAAATTAATTTTAATAGCACACTGAGTATACTTAAAAGGGCTTTGTATCGTGGCCGCTTGTTGGCTTGACCCAGATGGTCTGCCTATGAAGCCGCGCAAGGAAGCGAAGAATCTTACCGCGTACGTCCATTGAGGAAACCATAGCAGCGCGTATCCTTGACCGGATTCGACCACTTCTATGCGACTGAATGGCTTAAAGCCGACGCCTGGGAGCGGCAGGATGAGCAGCAAAATGACGATCTTCTGCAGGCGACGTCCCTTCCAAAGCTAAAAATCATTCAGTTTTGTTTTGTCCGCTCTGATCACGTACCCATCTATGTTGGCTAGGATTGTTGAGTGCCGTATAACGGTTGTAGGCAATGAAGGCGTGCGCAGTCAGCTGGAAGCAGAGACAATAGCCGTTGAGTGAGAGGGTAATAATGCTCCAGGGCGCTGAGACAAATCCCTTCGGAAGCACGCCGGTACGCGGTAGTCGGATCATTAGCGTCGACTAAAGCTTGACAAATAAATGGAGTATAGCACCTCGTAACTGCTCGGAACTAAGTATCTTTTAGCTTTCAAGCGAGCAAGTGTAGAGGAAACCGGCGATTTTTAACTTTGTTTTTAACAATAATTTTTATTATTATTATAACATTAATTTTAATATCATAAAATATTATTATTTTTAGTATTATCAATATAGTAATGATGCGAAAATAGTGTTTCAAGCCAACTTAAGTTTACTTCATTATGTTCTATTATAAAGTAGAAGTCCAATATTTTGCTACTTACAAACGTGTAGCCTCCGATGTCCACAAAGCTCTGAAAGACGTAAATAGCGAAGAAGCCAGTCGTGAACTTCGGATTCCTGCGACCCATTTGTATCAGAATACAGGTTAGGATCGTTACGTCGAACAGCAGGAGAGGTATCTCGATTGAGAATTCGATGCAAAGCTGCAGAGGGAACATCACTACCTCTCTCTTGCAGCTTGCCGCGACTGTCTAAAGGCAAGTCAAGGTTTAAATACGGGGAACATAGGGGTTCAAAATAACAAAGGTGACCAACGCTAAATTGCTTATGTCAATTTACGTACTGTGCCAAGTACGGACATAACACGTGCGACGCGAAAACAACGGGAAAATTAGAGGCACAGCGTTGCTTCATCATGTTAACTATGGAAAGAACAGAAAACACACGGCCGCTGAGAGCGGACCTCTAAATAAGGCCAGCGTTCTACCAGAAGTGCAGAATAATAGTGGTGACCAGCATTAAACTGCTAATGCTAATTTATGCTCGCGCTTGCGCACCGAGAAAACATGGCGATATGTGAAAACATTGAGACAGCTCGAAGTCCATGTTCTTTGCTAATGATTGCTGTAGAAAGGACATGAGTAACACGCGTAATTACCGTTCGTTGGTATCGACACAGGCCCGAAAACACTAAGTATTATAGGTTCGCTTAATCTCTGCTGTTTTAGGGGCTACGTTAAGCAAAAACATTTCGGAGCGGTAGCTCGATGAGGAATTCGATGCAGAGCTGCAGATGAAACATCACTGTCTCGGTTTAGCAGTGCGCGAGAATTCAAACTAACAGCTTTGTCCACAGCTCGGCTACCTAGTTAGCCAATCTGTACGTGCCGTGCCGTACCGAAAACACACGGCGAGAAGCGAAAAGACCGAGGAAATTTGGAGTCCAAGATCCGTCTTAACGTTGGCTGTGCTAAGTACCGCAGAACACGCGTACCTAATTTTGGTTTATCGCAGTGCGCCAAGACGCGAAAACACTAAGTAAAATCAGGGATTCAAGCTACTTCTGGCGCTAGTAAGGACTATATTGACCAGAAAACGCTTGCACGCGACGTTTCGTTTGTAGCGGGCAATTCGCATTACGATCCCTAGCGGCTCGATCCAAGCTGCAGAGGCCCGAATGCACAGTTTTGCGCTGTGACAGACATGACCAACGCTAAGTTACTTATGCCAACCTATTCGCGCCTTCAGCTACCGCCAAAACACGCCGAGATGTGGAAACGTCAAGACAACTAGAGGTCCTATTAGCACCTTGATGTCAGCTGCGGAAGGCAGAGAACACACAGCAGCTTGACGCGGAACTCGAAGACAGTCAGCACTTAAATACCGAATACCGAGCGATGCAAACTAACAGTGGCGAACAGCGCTAAACTGCTTATGCCTACCTTTGCGACATCACGTATCCAGACACGTTGAGACTTGAAAACACGGAAACAACTAGAGGTGTAAATTCCTTTTTTGGCTGTGCAAGGAACCAGAGAACACGCGTTACTGTGGTTCGTCGGCAGCGGGTCAGGCGCGACAACGCTAAGAAAATTAGAGGCTCAAGTTCCTCTTTGCGTTAGCTGTAGGCTTAGTGGCCAGAGAACATTCGAAACGTTACGTTTCGTCTGTCCCGAATAAAGTGTGTTACGTCGAACAGGCTAGACAAGTGTGGCAAATAGGTATGCTCGGAACGCTCTGGAAGCCAACAAACAGGGAAGCGGAACACTGAGGAAATTATAACTATGAAGCCGTGAAGTGCGGCGGTTGCCGCGGATCTGACCAGTGAAACAATGTCGAAAAGGTTTCCCTGGACTAAACTATTTCTAGAATGTCACGTTCGTTCCGTGCTGTACTTCGGCTTAAAAGAGCGACCTTCTGCGTCTTCCTTGAAGAATAATATGGGGCACGTAAAGGGCGGATCAAGATTTTGCCTTCGGTTGTGAAGGTCGAAAACGGCTCGATCTCGTTCCATTACATAACTGAAAGGCCAAATTTCGGCGAGAATTTACTAAACGTGTTCACTTGCTCCTTGCCTGAACGACCAAGTGGTTGCCGCAGGGAACATCATGATGATCTTTGATGCATACAACAGCTGGATACATTTTCTTTTACTTGTATATGCCGCTAAGGAACTGGCAAAAGGTACAAAACGGTTGTCGTGCCGTACCTTCTTTTATATTGCGCGTGACTGCGACCGCACGAGCACGTGAACAGGAAACTAGCGTGCAGTGCTTATTCATACGACCACTATGCAGTTCAGATTGCCTTAAGTTCACTGCAGCTTCTGCGAAGGGCGGACTTCGCCGAATGGTACACTGTTTCCTGTGTAAATGTGCGGAACTTTTTGTACAAAGAGTCGAAGCACAGTGCAAAACTCTTAGTGATATACATGGGATTTCCTCTTGTCCTCAAATACAAGCAGTAAAAACGAAAAAAGAGGCACAAAGCCCGGTTGTGAAGACCTTTCTCCTACAGAAAATGAATGGAGATGGCACGCCGTACCGTTCCGTGTTATTGTCGCGAAAGGCGATCGAGTGATGCCGAAAATCGGAAGATATATAATCAAAGCTTTTGCCATGTAACCCCAAATGCTTCTGCTTGTTTCAAAGATCACATATTTGGTAAAAGAGTTAGTTTTTGGTCTCTCACCATGTAGTCCGAAAATGTTCCGATCCGCTGAAAGTGTATGTCTCGCCTAAGTAGCCATCTTTGGAACGGCCGGTCGTCGCATCGGCGCGACCGATTAGCTGAGTTTTCGCCATCGGGCGATGGTTATTCGGTGTCGAAAAGAATATTTTCACTTGCGACTATTGGGAGAATAAAGAAATGGTCGGGATCAGAATTGTCTCCCCTTCTTCGAACTGAGTCCAAGTCCCAGGCGCAGTACGCCCTGGTTAGCTGTCGATATTGGGCCGACCCTGAGTTCTAGTCGTCGGTTGTTGACCGACTCGAGTCCTAGTTGTCGGTACTACGACCGACCCGGTTCTTTTGGAGTTTTTCGTAGGGTGGCCAACGGAGACCCCCTACTTTCCAAGTTATCTGCAGGGTGGCCATCGGAGACCCCCTGCCTTTCACAACAGTTATCATATTATGGTAGGTGGAAGAGGGCCAATACGGCACGGAGTTTGGTACGGCGTCGAAAAATGCCGGAATTTAACCGTAACTCCGTACCGTTCGTATTGCCGCGCTAAGTACGGTAGGGGGGCTCAGTACGGACAGAGTATGGTAGGGGTGAGAGTCACGCCGCCTCTTAAAATGAATCACGTGTCTGGAAAGCAATCGTACCACATTTCACCTCTTTTTTCCCGGGCGTATTTTTGTTCTTGGTACGAACGAATGAAGTCGCTTCAGTCGCGATGTACACGCGTTCGAGATCGGCGACCGATTGTGATGCATATACCTTCCGTCGGCTTCAGTCTACTGTTATGAAATGCTGCTAGTGCGTCAAAAACCGTGCATATATGTGCCGAACAATAATTCTCTCTAGGAACATTCTAAATAAGTTTTTTTAGAGGGACAATAGCTTGACTTCCTAACAGCAAGGTCATAAAACAAGCACGCAAAGCGACGCGGAACGCTCCTCCACATGCGAATTGTATGGTGAGCGCTACCTCCATCTTTTTTACGGATGTGAGTTCTCTAGTATCCATCCGGACCGTCTAACTGACTCGTTCAGCGGAGCCAAGATTATCAAAGACCTACGACGAAAGTATAGCGCTGCTCGATGGGTCGACGAAAAGCACGACAACACTATTCTTTGTGGTTTTCCTTCTTGCTTAGAAGGAATGCATGGCGCTGGGAAGAAAGTGAGTGCTTGGCGTAAGTCGATAATTTTTTGCTAATAAATACTATACCATCATAATTTTGCACATGCTAATGACAAAAGAAAAGGATAGGAAGCGGTTCGCATGCCCTTTAAAAATCCTTACCTGCGCTGTTCTTAAGCGGAGTGGAACTTCATGCGTCACAGTCGATGTCCGTCGGCGCTGAGCCAGACGGCACGCATGCCGTTTGTACGCACGATCACGTGTAACGCTTGAATAACAGCCTTTAGAATGCCAAGGTCCTAGCCGTCCCTGATACTCGCAATTTGGCATTCGCCTTTGGCACAACCCGGTGGTGGAACATCGACAATAAACGCCAGCATCATAGAGACTTACCACAAAAGATGTTCTCCGGTATTTCCGAGCCCTGCGTGAGAGGGTAAGTGCCACTTTGAGCGCTTCTTTTGGACCGCTGCAAGCGTTTGACGTGCATATTTGCCTGACAGTTAGCTTCGCGCTTGTTTGCGTCACATCCTGACGCTGACGGTACGGTCACTGTACCACTGGCCATGCCTCAGCAGCTGTAGTTCCTTTTTTTCTTTCGAAGGAAGTTGTTACTCTAAACTCTAACCTTGCGGGCATATCTAGGTAGTGACGTACTGTTGTTCTAGAGCGAGACTTTACCCCCGCCCCCTCCGTACCGTACCAGTACGGCGCAGTACGGTACGGTACGAAGTACGGCGCCGTAGTACGGTTAGTCAAAAATTAGATATTTTCTACCTTTTCGCAGGTAAAAGGAACGTTGGGACAACATTAAGTGTTAAAAATGGTGTTAGATACGACTGCGTGCTCGTCTTTCTTGTCGAAATTTTTCGTATGTTGGTTAAAGATGGCCGAAATTTGCTTTATTTGGCTAAAAATGGGCATTTTTGGTCTGCAATACGGTATGGAATATGGCGCTGTACCGGGTCCTATCCGTACCGTACTCCGTACCGTACTGGTACCAGTACCAGTAGGATACGACACGGAAACCTGTACTGGCCCATAGCCGTACCGTACTCCGTACCGTACGGCGCCGTAGTACGGTAGTCAAAAATTAGATATTTTCTACCTTTTCGCAGGTTCTACCTTTTCTCCCCTCCCCTAAAGCGGGCACTGCGCATGGGCAAAACAGTTTAATTATTTGCGCCTCGAGCGCATTTTGTGGCACATGCCCATCGGCTCCCTTAGTGCCCACCAGAAAACGTGTTTTTTAAACCGAGAAGTTCGGTCATGTACGCCTGTGCGGGTTAGTAGAAAAAGGTGTCAATTTTTTTTGTGTCTCAAATGACACAATGCTAAGACAGGTAATAAGACTGGTCTGGTGTAAGTTGTCGGCGCCTACACGGCCATATAGTTTACATCTAAGACTAAGCTTGGACGAGAGGTAACGTGCCCGCACCTGCGGCTCTGCGTAGACTATGTCCTAAGTTTAACCGCGGTTATCTAGTCAGCTTTTGACTGATCAACCGGATTCTGGTCTAAGCCTCTCAGAACCTAGTTTTCGCGAACAGTCTGCGCATCAAACGACGCGCAGCGCATCCGTACGGCGCTCCATATTCGAACGCCGATGCATTACTATCCAACGAGTGCGAAGAACAGCACAAACAAGTGTGAGTTAACCAATATTAACAAATGATTTTCTGTGTCTTTTCTGTGTCCCAACAATTGTGTCTGAATTTTATGTCTTTTTTAAAAATATGAAAATTTAGCCTGGAATTTTATGTCTTTTTTACACACCGTGGAGACACAAAATGAGACACAAATTGCAGAATCCGATACACGAAATGTGTGTAAAATACACAGAAAAAGTTACACAGACACAAAATGCAGAAACACAAAAAATTTGTGTCTGTGTCAAAGACACAAATAAAAAAGACACCTTTTTCCACTTACGCCTGTGCGGCCTAAGGCGATACATCTGCAACGAAGTTTGACCGAAGCAGATAATTGATATTTCTAGGCGCCCCGCAAAGATAACTATCAGTTCCAGCGCGAAGTCACAGCTCGGGAAAAGGTCACGGCAGTGTGATATCTGCTTCGCTACAACGGAGCACGTCAACGTACTCGGTTAGCGTTGCTGCGCTAGCGAGAAGCACAGCGCCTAATTTCGTTTCGCCAGGCACTCAGTCGGCTGCTTGCCCGTTCCGCACGTATTCGACCTCACTTCAGGTGCTGGAAATGACGACGCCAGCGTGCGACCTAGCCGACGAGATCCTCAGGAATCCGACTGTCCATCTGGGGCATGTTCAACAATATGTGGGGTCCATCCTTGGGCTGACTGCAATATCCATCTGCTTCTGGAAATATCGTCGCTACTGGGAGCAGCAGGATACGTTCTTTCAGGCAAGTAAATCTTGTGTAAAACCAGGAAAAGGGAACTTCTGGCGGGGAAAATGGCTCAGCTTCGCTCTGCCAGAAATTCCCAAAAATTACGGGGAATCGAAATGTTACGCAGGTGGTTTTGGATATTGCTTTCACTTCTTGAGTTAACTTGAGACATTCATGACTACGTAAAATACGCATAAAGAGCATTTGAAGGCATAAATTCGACTTTTGGGCATGTAGCGAGGCACTGACTATCGGGAGGTTAACCATTACCATCCAGGGTATGTGTTTCAGGTCGCTGCTCGCCGACTAGCTGTACTCCTCTTCATTCACAATGCATGCCTTTTGGTCATCCAAGTGTGGCTAGAGGTTCGTCGTCATAGACCATACGAAGCAACCGACCCTCCCTCACGATAATTTTGGCTTAGATTCTTAACTTCACTGTTACCGACAAATGCGCCTTACTCATCGTCACTTGGCAGTGCATCATCTTGAGAATACCCGCCTTCGCCAGCATCATCGCGATGACGACGCTTTTCGTCGAGGTTACCGTCTTGCGCGTTCTCCACACTTTCTCGCAGCGTCATGCAGATGCGCGCATTGGACGGTTTTCCGCGCTATGTTCGGTACGGCTACCAAGTAAAAAACAAATATGAAGGTGTCACAGACATTGCAGGTTGCGTTTATCGCTGCAGTATGCATATACATTTACTACGATGAGGAACCGCTCAAAGCCAGACCGCTTTGTCCCGCGACGTCTCTCTCGAAGCAGCAAAGGTTCCTACACGTGTACGCCTGGCTGGCGATGCTCGAGATTCTTTGCATCGTCGTCACAACTGTGTGTATGGTGGCCATTCGACGCAAATTGAAAAGGTAACACGTTGTGGCAGTGTTGAAGCTGACGAGTGGCCGTTTTTTTGCGACCAAAAAATAGGGGACCAAGGCAATTTTTCGGCGCCGGCCGAAGGCCGGCGCCGAAAAAATGGTAAGGGTCCCCCTTACCATCCCCCCCCCCCCTCCCAGGCCGGTCTCGCCACGCCCTTGGTCAAATGTTCAGTGGAAGGGCTGGAACTAGCGTCATAATACTGTTGGATTCGCCCGTGGTGCGCTAGAAGCTGAATAATTGCACGGAAAAATCCGACAACCATAAGTTACAGCTAGCACAAATAAGAGGTCCTTAGCAATCTTGCAAAATTTGCCTGATCAATCGTAGAACCGCCACTTGGGGCAGCTTGTTCAGGGATCCAACTTAGTGGTTTGACAGGTTAGTAAGCCCTGGTTTCCCTTGCTTATCCACATCGTTTCAAGTAGTAAACGCCTTTAGCAACGACCATAACTTCGTCCTGAGCCGACATATTCGTATGGTCTATAGTGCTCGCTGTGTACGATATACACTCGCTCTACTGGTACTCCGGTTCTTCTTCATCACGTGCTTCCTGTTCGCTAATTGCGTCGTCCGATGGCTGGTGCCCGCGTCCGACATCATCACTGCCGAGAAGTGGCTAGACGGAGTTTACGTAAGCAAACGTCTACCCCTTGCTAAAGGCTACCCATGCCCCTATTAATTGCTAAGTGATAGGCTTAGGTTGTGCAATGGCTCGCCGTGGCGATGCCCGTTCTCACGGCCTGGCAGCGCTCAACTTCGATGGTGAAGGTTAATGTGATACAAACCGCGCATGGTGGGGAACAACATTTCAAGCAATTAACCGAGCTCTGGAATGGGCGATAATTTGTTTATTCTGCTGGCCTTTCTTTCTTACTATTTACTTGGTTGTGAGTCACTTACGAATAACTAGACGTTACTTGAGTGTTTGATGCATGAAATGAACTCGAAGGTTGGAGGGACTAGGGTATTCGACAACAGGGAACTAAGTAGGCGGACAACTTCGTCGGTCGATTCTGAAGCCATATCACGTCTACCGGGTCCGATGAAGGCATCGCAACGTCGTGTGGACGATTGCATACCGCTTTTCGAAAAGCAGTCCTTGATTGTCTCTCTGACAACGCATGAACTGAGACTAAATTCGGAGCATCCGTGATTTAGCGAGCTGTTGCGCGGTTCCAAAACAGCGGGTCAAGACCCAGACCGGGCTTGGTCACCGGCGACTTCTAGGTCCTTGCAGGCATTTCAGACTTTTCATCATTCAATCTTGACGGTGTAAGTTTCACGGATGTCCATTTTAAGGCATGCTTGGGCCGCATGTTTGCTCTAAGAATGGAAGATGAATGGACGAGGAGGACGATGAGTACAGATGATGATACAGACAGGCAAGAGAGACATACGCCCATCGAAACGTCCTTCGTAGAAGTTACCGGCGATGCACATAGGCAGAAAGCTGTCAGGCAATATGCATATTTCCGGCCCTAATTTCCGGTCAACACGCGTATTGCCTGATTTCTCATATTTCCGGTAATATGAGGACATCGCTCAAACTAAATGTCGGCCCAAAAAAAGACACAGTGCTGATGCACCGAAAATTTCGATTGGGTCCTTTCCCTTAAAAAAATTAAGTTAGCCTAGGTGCATTCCGCATGCAGCAATTTTAGCTATTGATACGATCTAGCAGTGCTGTCCTAAAAATGTAGGAACTATGCGACCAACGTACAGCAGTATTTTGTTGGACTTTTACATTTCAAAAGCTTCGGAACATCCTGCATTTTGATCCCTCCAAGAGTTTCGTAGTTCCGTAACCCAGGAGACGCATCGAAACTAACGCATTTCAATTTCAAATGGCCGAGGGTGGTAGGCTGTAGCACGAAAATATCGTCATTTCATCGAAGTTCCTGTCGCATTTTAAAACTTGTCTGCATATTCACACAAGTAGCGTCATTTGGACTTCCGAACATTCGACGAAACAGCCGACTACTACTGCAAAAAGAGCTGTTCGTTTTCGCGATGGACCCGTAGCAGAATGCTTAACGAGCCCCCTCGTCGCCTGTTAATCGGAAGTTCGCGCGCGGGCCCACTTTTCCAAATGACTCGCGCCGAAACATTTGACCCAATGACATTTTCGCTGGCCCTCGCTATGCATAGAAGAACATGCGCGAACCTTTGTGAATTATGCTAAAAAGGGTAGTACTAATGTAAGCTCGCGACCGTCGGACCGTTCGTCTACCCGGAAATACTCAAAGTTTAACGACGAATACCAGCGCTTGTGTTACTACGAATGGCAGCGCTGCGTCTGTTTCACACTTCACTGAGTCTCGCGGTATGGTGTTGAGTGGGTCGCGACTACCGTTCCCCGTCTCGCTTAGCGTCCGCGTCTGAATCATTCTGGAAACCGCTGGGTCGGGGCGAGAGCGTCAGCGTAAAGAAGCGAGAATGCTCTCACATTTTTAGACATTTCTGCTGCTTGATCAGAAGGCAAAAGCAATACAAAGGCCTCCCTCTTGGCCTGTCCCACTTTTTTATCCCCATTCGCAGTAGAACCGGGGCATGGCGTCTGAAAATTTTGTCGCAGTCGGATCTTACTGTGAACTAAGTGGGGCTTTAGCCCCGTCGTTTGTGTATGTAGAAGCGTAGTGTTTTGTCGTAACTTATGTTGGAAAGAGTCGTACTGGTGAAAGCTTGAAACAAGCAGACTGTTCGCCTCCTACCCGGAAACACACTATATTTAACGATGAATAACGGCGCTTTTGTTCCTGCGAATAGCGGCGCCGCGTCTGCTTCACACTTCACT
>JNEY01000208.1:199462-214755 GCA_020875895.1 Aphelenchus avenae
GGGGGGGGGGGGGGGGGGGGGGTGGGCTTTGGTATCCTGGTCATATCGGAAATCGAATGCATCAGTTCAAGGTCGCCCCTATAGCCTTTTGTCGAGATTCAGCATGTATTGTATACCAGAGAAGCCCTTATCTCCCCCTTTCTTCGTGTAGCTCGGGAGTGTGTGCACGGCATGAGTAACGAAGGATGTTCAGTACCGACGACTTCCGGTAACACAGATGTATGACACTTGTATAATCGCCCCTCGCGATGAAGAATCGCATTGGGGTGCAGCTATTGGCTACTGGAGTATCGTTTAAGAACGTGTGTTCCTTTTCTTTTCCGCAAAACGCCGTGATAGGGCCGACAGCTGGCCAGCCTCTGAAGAGCGCAACCTGTTCCCGCCTCGACCTGTATCAAGCTTGGGATCGCTGGTACAAAGACAAATGGTCGTTTGCTCAGTAGCTTCTAGTTGCTTATTGCACTATTTCGCGTCTGCAAGGCTTCGCTTCCAGCACACAATGCAAACCTTTGCACTTTAGGCTTCAAGTTAGACGGGAGCTGTACAAGGAAGTTTCTCGAAATAAACGCAAATATTTTGAAGGAACCCGGCACAAATTTTCCAATTCTACGTCACATATTTCCGCAGTTGCCGTCGTTTCGCGGAACCCCACCAACGACGACTGCATTCTTCGACCGTAAGGCCGGCTAGCCGTATGGAAAGTGCAGAATGCAGCTGTCCAAGACGCAAATAGTTCTCCGGAATTGCACTTCCCGGTAGAGACCTGTTACGACTTCGAAGCCCCAAGCCGAAGGGCAGTTCGAGGTAGGTGTTTTCTAATGTCGCGCATGCATACGGAAGTGGCATAGAGATTGTATAAAGTTCCCCGACTCACCTTTCCTTCAGACTTGTAGCTGAGCTAAATTGAGTGAACAGTCGGTGATGCGCACGTACGGGTACGACCATGCCTTTCTGGCTCCAGTGCTTCTCTTCCTTGTACAGGTGAGCTTCTTCTACCATATGCCGACGATGACATTGTCGGAAGATGCTATAGCAGCATTTACCCAGCGTCATGTCGAGGATGCTAAACAGTACGGGAATATTTCAACCAACCGTTAATACCGGACATTTACAAATAGTTTCCACATGATCTTCAATGGCTTTCTTCCCCTTGCGAGTATTTGGCTTTTTGAGTCTTTTATTTCGTGGGAAAACGATGTTTTTAACTCGCCGCAGAGGGCATCGTCGATTTGAAAATTATATTGAAAATTGAAATTTGTATTTATATTGAATTTTATTTATTATTATATATATTTATATTTATTTATATTCAAATTTATATTGAAAATTTGACGAATGTAGGTAATTACCTAAGTATGTCACTTTCTAAGAAAGTAAACAATTTAGCCTACCTAAGGCAAAGCCATCGGGAAGTTGCACTTGTCCCCGAGCTCGACTTATCACCACGTTTATTCATACAGAGCCCGAGCTTCAATTTTGAAACCATGTTGGTAATGTTGGTAATGTTGGTTGGTAATGGAAACCATTACCGACATCCCACGTAGCCATTTGCGGGTACGTGGAGTTTTCAACTAAAACTGAAATTGAACAATTCGCAACCGCTACGCCGGTCGCGAGCAGTCGGGTGACCAATTCCCTGTGAATTTCCCCCGCGGTTTCGTAATGCCCTCCGTCGCGTCTAAAGAGGATAGCCGCTGCTATTGCCGCAAAGCTTCCATCATTGCCGACACATTCCGCTGCGACAAATGTCATGCTTGGATTCATACCAAGTGTGACGATGTCACTCTCGAGCACGTGCAGTCCTTCGAGGCGTATTTCTGCTCCCGCTGCCGTGCTGCAGATACTTCGCTGCAGAATATTCCGAAAGCCGCAGCAGACACCGCCAACTCCATCCAGCCACTGCTCGAGCTGCACAAGACGGTTCTCCAGGAGTTCCGCGCGACCAACGCGAACCTCAACGCTCTCTCTTCCATCGTCACTGACCTCGTCGGCCGCATCGACACTCTGGTGAGCCGCGTGGACAAGCTCGAGTCGGAGAAGCCGCCGCCTGTTCCCGAGAAGACGGAAGTCGCGCTGCTGGTCGCACGTGCCATCGACGAACAGGAGAGCCGCAAGCGTAAGCAGTGCCGGGCCGTGATCGAGCGCATGCCAGAAAGCGAGGACGACATCGAGAAAGTCACCGAACTTGTCCGTAAGTGTGGTGCTGATAGTGATCTCGTCTCGGAACAGATTCACCGCCATGGAGGAGTGAACGGGAACATTTCCAACCCAAAACCAAAAATCTTAAAAGTTCCGTTCACTTCCAAAATGGCGAGGGACCAGTTCATCCAATCCTTCTGGGCCAATGCTCGTGATCCCACCTTCCGCAAGGCTTACTCCGGTGTTTCTGTCCGTCGTGATCTTACCCCTGATGAGCTGAAAGTGCACCATTCTCTCCGTTCCGAGTGCTATCATCGCAACAAAGAATGTGGTCTCTTCAAATTCCTCTACCGCGACCTTCGCATTATCGAGTTGTCCAACCCGAAACCGCTTAAGTCCGAGGCCTAGGGCGTAGCGGGCAAACCCAGGCATTTATTTACCGGCTTTATTAAGTGTCTACTAATCAATGCCAGATCCATTCTAGACAAGATACCTGAATTTAACTTTCTCATACAAGAACAAAAACCTACCATTGTTTTTATCACGGAGACATGGGGAACTGAATTAAACAAACCCTTACTTGAATCTCAACTGTCCGCTAGTGGTAAATTCCAAGTCATTCTGTGCAACAGGGATTCCGCTGCTAAAAAACGAGGTGGTGGATGTGCATTACTCATTGCGTCTGAGATTCCGTTCCGCACGGTCAGCTGCCGCTCAGAGAACGAATGCGAAGTTGTCTGCGCTACGCTGTTTTTAAAAGTGCATGTCAACATATGCTGCGTCTACCGCCCGCCGTCCTGCTCATTGCAAAACACGCGCGCACTGACACACACACTCGACTCTTTCGCAAGCGAGCACTTTCTGTTGGCGGGGGACCTTAACCTCCCCAACGTCGATTGGGAACAAGGGACCTGCACTGAGCAAATTTCACAAGAAATTCTTGACTATACCGCTAGAAATAACCTTGAACAGTCAATTCGCGAGCCCACCAGAGGGACTAACATTCTGGACCTTGTAATCAGCAACAAAAACATAGAAAACATTAATGTTATGGAGAACTTTTCAACGTCTGATCACAATGTTGTCCTGTTTTCCCTCCCAAGCCCAACAGAAAGCGCTCGCCAAAGAAAGTTGATAAGGGCCTATACGCTGCCAAATCTACAAGCGCTAAATCGCCAGCTCTTTTCCATTCATTGGGGAAATCTTCTTTCTACCGCCTTCACCGTCAACGACAAATATAGCTACTTCGTTCGCGCAATTAGCGAAACAGTAAACAGCACGATTCCTCTAAAAGAGATTCCTAAAACTGACCGAATAATTTATCCCGACTACATAAAGCGGCTGATGTCTGAAAAGAAAGTTTTGTTCCGGAAATACAAAACTAATAGAAACTATTTTCAAACGGCATACAAAAGAAAATGCCTTGAGGTGAAGTGCTGTTTGCTCCGCTACAACGATTCGCGCGATCTAAAGGCTGTCTCCAAGGGTAAGAACTCCTTCTACAAGTATGTTACCCGCAAACTCCAGCCCGCTCATAATGTTCCAACGCTTGTCAAAAACGGCTCCCTTTTTATAAGTGATGCCGAAAAAAGCGAAGCTCTTGCGAGGCACTTTTCGTGCTCTTTCACTGCAGCACCAGGTCGTGTGCAGCTTGCCTCGCCGCCATTACATTTCCCAGATAGCTGTCTGTCTGACATCGACTTCACCATATGCGATGTTTCTTCCCGCCTAAAAAGTCTTCCCGATCGGTCGGGAACCTCACCGGACTCCATCACTTACAAACAGCTAAAACACTGTGCTGACTCCATCAGCCCGACTATCACAGAACTCTTTCGCTTGGTGCTTGATTCCGGTGAGGTACCCGACTACTGGCGCACTTCCATCATCGTCCCCATCTTCAAAAAAGGCGACCGCAGCGATCCATCCAACTACAGACCAATATCGCTGACTTGCACGCTCTGTAGAGTGTTTGAGCGTATCGTAGCAAAGGCCGTAACCTCATTCCTCTCTGAAACTGGATTCTTCTCCGAGCAACAATTTGGCTTTCTTGCCGGCAGGTCGACCACTACCCAGCTGCTTGCCACTTTCGACGATTGGTTTCGATCAATCGAGGCCAAAAAAGAAACAGACGTAATCTACATTGATTTTGCTAGAGCTTTCGATAGCGTCCCTCACGACAAATTAGTACAAAAATTGGCATCAGCTGGAATAAGTGGGAAGCTCCTCCAGTTCATCAGATCTTTCCTCTCTGGACGGACCTACAAAGTCCGTATAAATGAAACTTTCTCCAATGAATACCCAGTTGAAACCTCAGTTCCACAAGGGAGCGTTTTAGGCCCGCTTCTGTTTCTCATCTACATCAACGACCTACCGTCCTATATCCCACCGCAGCTTGGCCTTAAGCTCTATGCAGATGATGTTAAGCTATACTGCGCTCACCCCACCGGCGCCACATGCGATGCGCTACGGGCCGCAAACCGCGGGCTCGAACAATGGTCAGTTGAATGGGAAATTCCTATCGCAGCAAAAAAATGCGATGTTCTTTATCTCGGCAAGCGAAATCAGCGTGTTCCGTACTTTCTTAATGGGCAACAGATTCCAGCCACCGATTCGATTCGAGATCTGGGCATTATAGTCGATTACAAACTCAGTTTCTCCATGCACGTTGCCAAAGTCGTCAAGGGAGCTTACTTCAAAGCATATCAGCTTCTGAAGATTCTCCGGACACGAACTCTTAGCACGTTTATCTTCGCTTACAAAACGTATGTGCGGCCACACCTCGAATATGCAGCAGAATCCTGGTCTCCCAAGAAAGTCACGGACATCCGCCGACTCGAAAGAGTTCAGCGATATTACACACGAATGGCCTTCAAAAGGTGCGGGCTTCAAAAAGCCACCTATGCTGACAGGCTGAGTATTTGTCTCCTGGAGTCCCTTGAATACCGACGCAAAATATCTGACCTGGTCATGGTCTACAAGATCATGCACAAAAAAGTTAGTCTCGACTCAAGAAAGTTCTTTGTCCTGTCCAGCAGAAATCGTCTTAATAAATTCCAATTGCAGAAAAGGAGGCACACCTCCAAAACCGAAAACAACTTTTTTACCCGGACAGTAAATGCCTGGAACCTGCTTCCCAACCGAGTCGTTAACGCCTCATCGGTTAAGACTTTCCTAAGTCAACTCAAAGAACTCAATGTGATCGAGCCCTACCAGGTGACTTAAGCGGTTTACCACTTCTCCACGTGTGTCTCAATCCTTCTCACCATCTCTCCGTCTCCGGTTACATGTTCTCACAGATACATTGTGCATCCATACAATTTTACTGATGTTTAATTTTTCTTTCTCAAAGTCTTTGTGGCATTGCTGTAAGTGCATTCTGATGCCTAGTTTTGCCCGTTGCTTCAATAAACATTCAAACATTCAAACATTCAAACGAAAACATGAATTAGGGTAGCCAAGCATAGGGCGAGTCACAAGGACGAGACACAGATAAGCCATGAGCACTTAAAACGTATAACATTGACGAACGTTATGGCCAGCCAAAACTAAGCTCAAAGAGTTTTTTTTCGAAGTAGACCGGTAATTGTTTTACGGTTCTCAAATTCGGCGAGGGTGAGGCAAAAGTTCTCCGTCGCGGCGTTGCCTATCGGGAGTTCCTTTGAACGACCCTATCTTCGACCTGCCGCGGTTCACTTATTTAATCTGTACAAGCCTGCGGGCTCTAATTTCACCAAGCTCCTGCTTACCACCCCTCACGTAGCCTACACTTCTTGAACTTAAAAGTGGTTGAGGGTTCGAACTTTGGCCGACTGATGCGGGATTTACGCACCGTGCGGCTATTCTGCCCACCTGCAAAAGTACCAACGTTACAGCGTCCTAGAACTGATACAGCAACCTTTGTATTGCGTAAATCACGGTTTCAGCTTTGCACCTGCCTGCCGCATACGCCTTCGCAACGCGGCCACGCAACAGAACCGCTCAGCAAAAGCAGCATGAAAAGGTATGTGTTACGTCACAAGTGACGGATTTTGATGGTGTCCCCCTTTCGGCAAATTCCATCTGGGACCCCTGAATGATCCAGGCGATTCATGTACCCTTTTTTGGGAGGTGGTCAAAAGACCCCTGCCCCCCCCCCCCCGGACCAGGGTCTTAGACAGTCGGCGAGCGTTAGGATAACCCCACCCCCATATATTTGAGGACGATGAAGCTCCAGAATTTGGTCATAATTTTACCAGCTTCAGAACGTTTTAGACTACAAGTCTGTTGGGCAAAGGTTCAGCTCTGAAAAGTTGGACTAGGTAATTTTCGAAAGCATCGAAACGCTGCGTTGCGCTCTATGCATGAATGCCTTCTTATAATAAGTGAAGAATGCGATGTTCAGGTACGGTCGAGCGTCTTCTTCGACGTGTCAGCAGCACTTCCTGAACGATCATGATGCAAAATCAGCGATCTTATCCCTCTTCGCCGTAAACCCAGATGGCTCTACTCCGCAGAATCTCTCCACAGTCCCTCGGCAGACGGTCATCTGCACCGACGAGCACCTTGTTCGGCCGATAACGCCGGACATGCCGCTGAAGGATCGCGCTCTTTGCCCTTTCGTGCAGGTGGAAAACCGAGACCCGCGGGTATGTGGCTCGCGTAGGCTAGCAAAAGGGTAACCGCATTGGAAATTTACAAGATGTGGGTTTCAAAATGTCAGCAAAATGGGCCTGCAAATAGAAACACACGCACGTTTACAAAGTGCATAGAGATCATGATCACGATGCTTAATATTATGTTGCCTCAATGTCATCACTCAGCTCAACGCGAACTGGTGCAGAAGTCAAAAGAACACTAAGAAAGACGACAAGTTTGATACACCGCAAGAGGCCCTGTGGGAGGTTCACGCTAGAGAAATAATGACCATGATTAGAAGGAAGCGATGAGGCACTTGCCGCATCCCACGAATGCTGGACTGGACTATCCTTGGCGTCCCATGCGCCCAGGGTACGAGGCAAGTACGGAGCGTAATGTTGGGGGGGGGGGGGGCTGATGTGTTTCTTCGGTGACCTGTGCGGTAGACCGATAGGCAGAAAATGTGCGAAACAGTCTGTAAAATCCAGGAAGCTTTACGCTCTTCTAACCTTGTCTTCTCAACGTTGTCGTTTAGCGCATCCCCGAGCGGATTCCGGAGATAAAGTGCCTTTGCGTCCACCCACTTTCCGGACGCACCGTTCTGAATGATGTCCAGTGCATCCCGATGTACTACAACGTTCCCGTGCTGCTATTCGACGAAGGATGCTCGAAGCCCCAGATGAAGACACATCGCGTCGCATTCGCATGCGTCCCAGCAATTGCGGTGAGCTTGTCTCTCATTGCGTCCTTAAATAATATCGTCTTTCAGCCTCAAGTGAGCCAGGACCTGGACATCTACATCACAAATCCAGAGCAGCCGCTGCTTGACGTCTAGAACGTCCCACACTCCGGTTATTTCTCACGGGTAGTTAGCCTGATTTTGTAGTAAGCGGCTTATCACCGAATATAATTCGAATACAATAAACTGATTGTATGTAGTGGAAGGCAGAGCCGTAATAGGGCAAATTTCAGTAAGGCAGAACAAGTCCTGACCATAGGACGTAAATGCAGCTCCCGAAACAAACCAAATCGACACGGAGTTTACGGCCGGGCCAAGGCTAACTGCCGCTTCAAAGACACGGATCGTTAGTTGTCTAAGCACAAACCATACTACTGACGCTAAGTAGTATGTTTTATACCGCGGTCAGAACATTAGTGCGTATAAATCTTTCAAGGAGCTTTCAACGCAATTCAACAGTTTGTGCGTATTCGCACGTGCTGCGGCCAACGTAAGCCACTCAATCTGATTTTGGGTTTACGAACGCTGTACAAGGTATTTATAGCCATGGGCTTTCATTGGAGAAACGTTGCTTTCGAAGCAATCCCTCCAGTAATTATTCAGACAATTCGCGAGCGTTTCTCGCAAGTTCGTCGTTTCAAGGAGTATCATGGATATCGGTAGGCAAGTTTGTGTCTTCTCTAACTTAGCTGTTTGTTCAGCACGATGGGAAGCTTTCTTTCGAGCCTGCGGTATCGTACGAGAGGCCGCTAAGCTCTACGCGGAGATCTTTCTCCGAGAACGCATTGGTCCCGACTTGCTATCGGACCTCAGCGGAGAGAACTTGAAGGAACTCGGAATCGAAGCGTTTGGCGATCGGGTACGTTCCAAGGGGTGGGCTTTTTCCTCGGTACAGCACAGGACCCCCAGGGACACATGACCAGTACCTTGCCCAACCCTTACGTGCCAACGCTACATCCCACAAAACTAGCAAACTCGTGTTTTTTTGTGAGATTTCAATAAGAAAAACTTTTCATTCATATGCTAAAAATTTGCCCGCGGGCCATGCGTCAGGTCTTCAAAAGGCCGTTACGGACGGCATTTTTCGACGATTAGGACCAAAACCCTTGACCATAGGCGCCTGCCCATTTTAAATACGTGTTCGCCATTTTCAAGAACTCGACTGATTTTCGAAATTTAAATTTTCAGCTTCGCATATTGAAGTACGTGAA
Source organism: Aphelenchus avenae (assembly GCA_020875895.1). Classification (NCBI taxonomy): domain Eukaryota; kingdom Metazoa; phylum Nematoda; class Chromadorea; order Rhabditida; family Aphelenchidae; genus Aphelenchus; species Aphelenchus avenae. Next base: position 208,166 of record JNEY01000208.1, read on the forward strand.
GTCTACGAACGGCAATCCACCGGAGTTTGCACAGGACCAGGAAAACGATGGGCACGCGAATCATAGCCGACATAACGTGCCAGACGTACTGCCATCTTGCGCCACCGTCTCAACAAGTCGCTCGCTTTCTGCAAGTAGCGACGTAACTGCTCAAGGTGCTGGTCAATCAACCGCTCCGTTGTCCGAGAATTCTCTCTTGCCATTCGATTGCCAGCATGTAGCTGACGCGCCCTGTGCAGCACAGCTCAAACACGAGCTGGCTGAGCAAGCGAGCGACGCGGATTCTAACAATGCCAGCCAACGGCTTGCAGCGGACAATCGCGGAGAACTGGATGAAAATTCCGAGAATCGAATCGACCGAGGTGCGCCTTCGGACGAGGAGAACGCTCGGGACGGTATGCAACGATATCCCGACTGGTCTTCGAGTCAGGACTGGGCGGGCGGGCTGCCAAGGATTCTGCCCTTGTCTTTAAAAAAAATCCGCTCAGCCTTACTACGAATAGCTCAAATGACCGTTTACACCTAGCTCTAAGATGTTTATGGCCATATCATTTTAGATGAAACCGGCCAACTGGAGTATAAGGAACTGGAACCGTTAGAAGCAATTCTCGAACTTCCCAAGGACGAATCGTCGAAACCGCCGATTCCGCTAAATGCATCTCTTACCAGCCATGAGCTGGAACGGTTCTTCACGGCGATGCAAGCGCCGCCTTGTAATTCAATCGAACGGCAACCGCCAGCCTCGAGCGCGTCAATATGGAGCGACATTAGAAGCGACCTCCAGTCTTCATCGCTTGCTATAGTCAACCAGCTGAAAGGCGAGTCGAATACCCCAGCGAAGACCGGCAAGATCCGACTCCCTCGCTCTGCGGCATCTACGAGTCGGCGTCTTTCGGGCCCTCCACTCGAAACGCATCACGAAGACGAGTTTCCACCGCCGGACGAGCGTAACGCTCTTCAGCAAATATCGATCGATGAGCTGCGAAGAAACGGCCAACTCAGGGAGCTCGACCACAAAGCTCTACTCAAGGAGCAGAACCCTTACACGAAGACGTCGAAGCCCGGAACTTCTAAACCCAGCAGCTCCTCTTTGCGGTCGAATGGTCGTCCTCCAAGTTCTCTGCCTAAGCATCAGGTACTTGAAGATCAGACTAGCCATTTACGTGTTCCAATAGGGGGTCTCTTCAAGCCCAAGTGACTAAAGATTGTGGAGGGCACCTATACGGTAGCGAGGGTACCCTCACAAAGCACATTGCGCCCATCAAGAACTGATAGACAAAAACGTTGTGTATCCTTTATTTAGAACCTCATTTTGTCTTCCTTAGGGGCACACCAAAAATTATGGCGCTCCCCCACCCTAATTATAGACGCCCCCTTGGGGCAGAATGAAATATGCTATAGCCCCATGAAAATCACGTGAAATGGAGCTTCACACATGGGTGCGGTTGGCTTTGACATTAGCAAAGCGAACTGTACGAGCGTACTTCCAAAAACAAGTTTAGACTATCGCCTGTGCACGGCGCAAGGGAGCCAAAACGGTCAGCCAGAAAGCGACAAAGACTAAACGACCGAGTCACGCACCTACCGGTAATCGGGTTATGTCCAAGTGCTTCCCATGCTCGACCTGCAACAAGTCTTACGCGGACAAGAAGGGCTTGATGCGACACGAGGACTCACACGCTAACGAAAGGCGCTATGCATGCACGCACTGCGCCAGCCGGTTCATTCGCGCAGATTACCTGCAGTCGCACTTAGAAAGGGTGCATGCGTTGGAGAAGCCGCTCAAGTGCGACAAATGCCATCGGTCGTTCAAGTTGGAACGCTACTTTCTGCATCATACGTGCCTAACATGTGCGTATTGCTCGAGGATATTTCGCTGGGCCGACAGCCACACGAATCACGTGAAGAGCTGTAAGGCGAAGAAACCGCTTCCGAAATGATGTGACCAACATGACTCGTCTTGATATTTCACTTCTGTCGTGGAAACGTGTTTGTTGTTGCACTTGTTTACTTACGCCTGTTGTTGCTCTCCCAAAATAAATTTTACCAGGTTCTAAGGTCGAATACCCTCTGTTCACGGGGCGGGATGAGGGACGGAATTTAATTGGGTGTGAGAGATTCAACTTGGTTCATGTTACCTCCAGACTCTAAAAATGGTCGTACTTCCGTCCATGAAGCCAAAACACTAAAGGAGGCTCAACGCCGAAAAACAGAAAGTCAGTCTGCCATCAGCTTTGATTAAAACAAAGCGACCCATCCAGCCAAACAGCGTTTTCGCCGTGGAAACAGGAAGGAAGGCTACACTTCGCTGACGGCCTCGAAGGCACTAGACAAGAACGGCCGTTCTGAAAGCCACACATTCAATACACCTACTTTCTCGCTGCCTGACTGTTACAAAGTGACTGATTTACTCTTATTTCTAGAATGTACCGGCAAGGTTTACTATCGTATCGGGTATATGAATTCGACCAAAGAGCAAAGCCTTGTTCTTCTTCGCTTTTGCGTCGCAGGTATCCATCTTCCACGTTTTGGAATTCCGACTCTTCGAAAAGACTGATTCTACTCTCGCCCAGTCCTGATGAGAATACTGTTTTGTCGACTGTTCCTTAAGCCATAGCGGGCATGAAGCTGTGGACGGGGCGAAAGTGTCCGGGGGTTGAGCCGATCGAACGAGCACTCCGACATCATAAATCGTGATTGTTATTATCACAGCGTTTAGTTGTTTATGCCTTGCCAGTAAAAGCAACAGTTATCCCTGAACGGAACAATGCCGTAGAGTATCCGGTCTCGTACAGCAGCCCACTGGCGGTATGCCTTCAGGCCTTCATATATGTGATCGTCGTCCCTAATCACCATCAAGTCGTACGCTATGAGCATCTCGATCATGGCCATGGTGAGTCGCTAAAACGCAAAATGTAAAAGCTGAAATTCCGCTAACGAACAGTGGGTCGATGCTAGGCACAGCACGTTGAGAGGGTAAGAAACCAACAGACAACACATTTTATTTTGTTTGGCGCCACCTTAAATTAACTTGCCGAAATTCGTATTTTGGCTTCACAATGGTGCAACGATGAAGCAAGAACAACGGTTTTTGGCCATTTTTTTAAACGTTCTACTGAAATCTTGAGCCTTCTGCCAAAAAATGTATTGATGCTTTTTTGCTTTAACGTGAAAAATAAAACCACATGTCCCTGCTCTTCCGGGCCTGGCAGCCTGTTAAAGCGAAACTCCATCTGATCACTAAGGCTGGGGCAATGCCCATTCATTCCCCCTTGGCCTCAACGTTTGCTTAGTTCTCTACATACTCATGATGAAAGCCCATGAAGGTTTTAGGGGACCGATGGGTGTTTGCCGAAGCCATGTATCATGGCCGATCGTAATTTTACTTGTCGCTTGCTGTGACGTAAATACGTATTTCTTCTGATAAGTACCCGGGGGAGTTATATTAGTAGGGTGTCCGGCAGGGGGGGGGGGTTTAGTAGGGGGAGTTATATTACTAGGGGGTCCGGAAAATAAGCCTAAGCCGAGGATTAAGCCGAAAGATTCGGCAAAAATGGGGAAAATTTTGCCCAAAATCGTCAAAAAATAACAAAAATTTGACCATTTTTTTACCAAAATTGGTCATTTTACCCACATTCGCTCTTTTTAGCCATAATCATGCGTTACAATACCTAAAACAGGACTTATGAAGAGGCATTTATAGTAGAAAATGCTTCAAAATATGCCAAAATTTTCGGCTTAGCTCGGCTTAGGCTTAGAGGGGGAGTTATTAGGGGGAGTTATATTATTAGGAGGTCCGGCAGGGAGTAGTTAATCGAAGGGGGAGAGTTATTAGAAGGGGGACTTATTAGAAGAAAAACAGTAGGTAAATACATTAGGTATGCATACCTGGAATTCACTTAGAAGCTGCACGATTTTGCCCGCCTGTTCAGCAAACGCTTCTTCCGGGCAGTGCTTACGTAGGTCCCGAAAGACACTGCTGACGAACTCGGCTCTTTTGCCGGCGCTTTCGAATAATGCGGCGCCTAAGAACCGGTAGGGTTACTTAGCGGTGCATCGGGCGCATACCGTAGTGCGCGAATAGCAGCGCCACAATGGCAGAAGTCTCCATGATGTCAAGCTCGCTTGTGGCGTAGAGCCTAGCGATATCCAGAGCGATCAAGTTCCATTCGAGGCTGAGCCTAAACCAGGGACAGTGGAATTCGATCTAAGGTGTCTTGAAGCTTTTGCGGGCCGGAACCAGGGGTACCAGTCACTCTCAGTAGTTTTCTGTCCAACAAAGATTCGCTGCCAGTATGTGGTCCACACTTGCCCATCTAGAGTTCTACGATTTACGCGCAGCCAACATTTTCCCTGACGGGTAAGTTATCCTCGCCTGCTCCTGTTCCCTGCCTACTGCACGAAACGGGTTATCCCTGCGCGGCCTCGAGGCCCTGACGCTAGTGAAAGCGTTATGAAGAAATCAGTGGGCATGAATGACGTGACCCTGGCGGGGATGAAGGTTCTTCACGGTGCCAGCGTACCACATAAAGGTATTTTCTCCAACCCGCGCTCACATTCGGGTATCCGGTGTCCGGTCAGATAGAGGTCACATGGACCTGAACTCATGGCTCGAGCCCAACCCAAACGAGAAGGTATTTTTCGAACCCAGTACCATATCACGCATGTGAACAGTACTGAACCATTCGTGTAACCACGCTCCTACTCGTGGGACCTTGCATATTTTCTTGACGCTCCATGGAAACTAAAAACGACATGCTTGGGACGCTATCCTATTGGCCCAAATCCGCCTACCTCGCCACGGCTCTGATGTCGCCGACATCGGGAAATTGCCGCCAGAATTCTTCCCTCGTATCCAGCGACACCGACCACTTGGTTTCGTCGGCCCAATACAAGCGGTTCGCATTGTGACCTCCGTTCCGAGCGGTCGTCACCACATGCTCGAAGAGGTACCAGTATAAGAAGAAGAACGTCGAGACGTCGTTCTAAATCCGCTATAGTACTTCGTGCTCTTCCATGAATACTTCGACTTACAATGTCCAGGTCGTAGCGGATGTAGTTTCGTAGAGAGGGCTCAAGCCGGTGGAACATGCCCCGAACGAGAATCGTCTCCGTTCCCTGAGCAACTTTCGACGACGCATTCGTCTGCGCCCCGATGAGCTTCTAAAGGCAATCGATTTAAAGGCGGTTTCTGTTTCCTTCATGGTTCTTAAAATATAGCCGTATGGAACTCTCTGCTTGAGACAAATATTTACCGGATTCCAGCCCAACCGAAGCAGAGTTCGTATCCGGTCGTGCTGCATGACGTGTCGGTAAGCAGCCATCTGTGCAAGCACGGACCGGTCGCTTTGGGCGACGTCTGGAGTGAACTTCATGCCGATCTCGAGGCATCTCTGCAGGCGACAGTACTTGCAGGCTGTCTTGTGGTGAACTGAATAGGGAATTACCTATCTGTGCTTGACTGACTCAGTAACGTACGATTGCGTCGAATGGCGGTTAAGCACTGCTTGCTACTCCGGCACCGGTATTGTCTCGCTTTGGTGCACGAACGGCGGAAGAACGCTAAAGACCCAGGTGTTTAGCATAACGGTCAGCACAACTTTTTTGTTATGTCGAGGAAAAAAATGTACGCTAAGCTAAAGTGCTAAGTGAAAAATAAAAGCCTTGCCCAGCACAAATCGTACCTGTCACCGAAGGAGGTTAACAGTCCAAAAACCTGCCTTTTTCCGGTAATACTGGGTAATTTTAAGCAATACTGAGTAATATGAACAAAATTGCGGAAAATTGGCCAAAAGTAAATAATATTCGTTAATTCTGACGCGCCGCTTGGGATGACGTGGCAGCAATTGCGCAAAAAAAACGCAGGTTTTTGGACTGTTACCTCGTCACCAATTGGCCAGGGTGCATAGTTTCTAGATTTTTTTTACCTTCGTATAAAATCGGAAATTCATTCGCGGTAAGAATTTTTCGTACGTTTTCATATGATTTACGGTCGGTACCCTTCAGAACTGTTTGGGTAAAATCGGTTAAGCTCGGATGTCTTCTTGTATCGTGGGACGGGCAAGCCAATCTTCCGCTGGTGGCGGTAACGTGACAATGAGTCATCACGAAACGCCGTCTAGATACCCCACGTGACAAAATCCCAAGCACGAATCCTGCCCGGCTTACCTGCACATGCTCTGCACGCGAGTGCGCCCAAGTTCTTCGATAACGTTTCCTCGCCACAGATTAGACATGGTCCCCACGTCACCGAAGAAGTTGGCGAAGGATCAACATGGTTAGGCGCAGAATTTGACGGAAACGGATCGAGAGGAGGCACCATTTCCCGCATGAAATGGCTGAAAAGGGACAATCGTGAGCACCCACATTTCATAGCCACGCGATGCTGCGTCAGGTGTCGCGACAAAGCGGAGCGCCTAGAGTGTCGCGGGTCGATAAGTGGTCGCCGGTTCCGCGTGTGCAAACAAGGCCGACGTGGTCGCTGCGTTGCCGCAGACAACGGTCCGTCGATAACGGATGGATTTGCTTGCTTTAGAGCACACTTTCTCCCAGACTACACTGTTGATGATAAATCGGCGTTCAAGGCTACA
>JNEY01000209.1:17197-37455 GCA_020875895.1 Aphelenchus avenae
CCCCCCCCCCATACGGCACAACAACCGATCCTCGGTCAGACGCATCATTTTTGGAAGATTACCAATCTCGGCCGCGCAGCCAGCTATGTTTGCATGAGAGCCAAAATATTAAGTCCTGCTGGGTTCGGACCTAATTTAAACGAATGCTAGCCTTCTGAAACTTTAATAGATATTTTAGTTCATTTTTTGCACTTTCTTTCCTTTTTTAAGTTCTGTTCAATGTTTCCTTTAGCGCGTCAAAGTGCACGCGTAGTACGCAGCCGTTCTCAAGGTCAAGGTTTGCGAAACAGCAATGACGTGATGCGGACGCTCTTCGCACGCACCTTTCTCCCTCCCACCCGCTGACCAAACGTTGTTTGTCGCGGCGGTTCCCAGTGAATCATTCAGCGTTCCCGCTTATCGACCTGATTTTTACGGCCTCCGATTTCACAACCCGTAGCTCCACGTTTCCTGCTTGTTTCTTGCTGACTTTTAAGGACGGTCTTTCGCAATCTTCGCCCTCATTTTTACCATATAGAAGCGGTTCATTGAGCGCTTGAAAGGCTAATAGCAGCTTATTTACTCAGCCAGTTTAGGCGCACCCGTTTTAACGTTCGACGTGGACTATTTGGCGGTGGTCCTTATTGACTGCCGCTTTCTCTACATTCCTCGCTTTCACATTCGAGAGGATTACAAATGGGTGCACTCTTGGCTATTCCGAACTATGAGGAAGTGGACGACCATGCGGAAGCGGGGTGAGTGCTTGCTACCTTCCTTGGAGGAAAATTTGAGTACCGTCAGGTTCCAACGGTAGCGATAAAGTATCCTTTAACAGAGTTTAGCTAGAGCCAGGCTCGAACAGTCACAAGACGTATGATAAATTTTTTGAATACTTCGTACATTTCCCGCAATGACACTCGGTTACGAGGACTTGTTTGGTGCCCCGATGCTGACAGACTTGAGCTTCCTTTTTTTTACGGAACTCGCTTAGTTTCTCGAATCAATCCAGTTTGTTCAGTGTGCCTGATTTCAGTTGTCTCAATACCAAAACTAGCGAGCGAGTACTCTTGAAAAAAGGATGACAAACTGGAATTACGTGTTCTGGGCAGTTATGTTAACATTTTTCTGTAATCTTTCTGTTTGTACCAAACGACTTCAGTTTCCAGGACACATTGACAAAGTAGCGAATTTTCCGAACGTCGACATGCTGACAGGCCTTAACTTCTGTCTGCATGTCTCGTCTTATTTCTCTTATTTTCAGCACTTCTGCGGAGAAAGCAAAGACCCCTCGAGGTGACACACCGACTCCTCTCCTGAATGAATCGATCGTCGACGTTTTCACCTACCTGGACCGCGACAACCTCGACCTCATCCAAATAGTCTGCCGCCGCTTCCGGGACCTTATCGGCGAGCACATGAACGCCATCTGCCAGCGACCGATGACTGCCCACCTCTATGGACACACCGCTCCAAAGCACCCATCCATCTTCACGGCTCGTGTGACGCTGAAGAAGCTCGAGCCGGACAACACCGATAGCAGCGACGAGGAGAAGGAAAAGGACGATGACGACGAGGAGAACAAGGACGAGCCCGCGAAGAAGAAGAAGGAGCGAAAGCAGTCGGCGGAGTTCGCGGCAAGGAACCTGAAGGACGTGGTCGCGTGGATGATGCGTCGCCTGCGCTGTGCAGCCGTGATGGAAGACTTCGAGATCAGTAACGTCACCGTCACCTGGGACCTTGTCAATCAGCTTAAGCCACTCGGTAAGTGAGTGTGCGATGTAGGTAATTTCTTCCGACAAAAGACACAAAACTTTCTGTCCTGACCCAGCCGTAGCCTACTCCGTACCGTACTGACCCCACCCGTACCGTACAGAACGGTACCGTACCGCAGAAAGGGCCGTATTAGTGCTAAATATCGAGAAAATTGTTGCCATACCGTACTCCCCACTGGCCGACTCCACGCGTACCTTAAGGCGTACTGTCCTGACCTAGCGTTACCGTGCTTCGTACGATAGTACGGCGGTATGGCACGGTACGGCCGAACCACTTCTACAGTTGCCGACCTTTAGTTGAGGCCTCGAGGACAGAGATGAGGACTTAACGTGGAAAGGGACCTTCTTGCAAGTCCTGTTGAGACCCGCTAACGTTATCAGCGGCCTTTGCAACAACGATCCTTATAATGTTCCTTTGTTTAGGCTCAACCGTCCGAGTCGTCGACCGCCTTATCGTGCACAGCATCAGCGCCTCTCCGGAAACCCTCCTCGAGCTCCTGGTCAACTGCTTCGGCGAAGTGCACGCGTTCCGCATGGACCAGTACGACTACGACCCGACCTACTTCCCCACTCACGCCGGGGACGCGCTGATCCGAGCCGCCGCGAAGAAGGGAATCGAGGGCATCTTCTTCCCATACTCGAAGCCGATCGTCGGCGACCACTACTCGCTCGGCGAAGACGCGATCCTTGACTACTGCTTGGGCGAGCACGGCCGACCGGACGCGCCTCGAGAGCTGGAAGCACGTCATCTGCAGTTGGCGCCGGGCTTCTTCAAGCGACTCGTCGAAGTAAGATATTTAGCCATAGCACGGCAAGTAGGTACGCGAGCTTAACATTGGACCGAACACATTCCGCCTCTGCCTAGTGGTAAGAAACAGGGTTTAGTTTTGGACGTACGGATTCATCTGTGAAATCGGTACAACGAAAACCAATCTCTTTGGGCGGTCACAGAACGTTTTTAGCGGCGTACTGAGACTTGTATGAGCTGCAATGAAGAGTATCTCGAGGAAAATTCGGGGTTGCTCAGGAAATTTAAAAAATTTTATCGAAATTCTTTCAATCTAACAAGAAATTTCGCTTTCACAATCAATGAACGCAATGTTGCACTTGCTTTTGATCGTCATGCTAGTCGAACGGTTTCAGGCGAACCGCAAGTCCTCGGTGACCGGCCGCGTGCTGCTCGTCATCGATCGCCTGCGACCGCACAACCAGGACACGACCGCCTTCGACGACATTCGCAAGCTGTACCAGCGGAGCCAGGTGTGGGACTTCCGCGACGGCGACATTCACTTCCAGATCCTCATCTACCAGACCGACCACGACGATCCGCTCGTCGCGACGCTCGAGCTTCGTCGCTGGAAAGAGCCTACGGACGGATCGAACTTCTTCTTCTAATTTAATGCTGTTAAGTTTTGGAGTGTTGCTTTTGATATTGTTGTTGTTGTATCATTCGTTGAATGAACCTGAACGTAGTAATTAATGGCAAGCTACTTTCAGTCCATAGGCTGACCTGAGAGGACGGGTCATCTTGGACGACAAATGTGAAGAACAGGGAAAGGCGCAGTATGCTGCTACAGACAGGACCGCCCGACGATCAGGCATACTGAGCGCATCCCGAACTTTTTCGTATGCTGGCAACATGGATGGGCACAGTCCGAAATTCACACCGAATCGGAAGGTCAAAAATGGTTCGAATCGTTTTTCGAAGCAGAAAGTGCGCCGAACTTTCGAATCCGAAGTCACCCACTCATTGGGTAGTTGCTTTACCCATAATCGACCAGCAGCTGTCAGATGATGTCAGCGTTCTTACCAACGTGTACAGAAATGTTAATAATTCTGTTTTTCGGCTGAATACAATTTCCAGAAGCCGAGAATGAACCAAACTACGAATCATAATCAAAGTTTCGAGCTCATCCCGGGTAGCAAGTTCACGACGTTAGCTGACATTGGCTAAAGATTTACAACTTTGCTCGAAGCAGGACGCAATGTGAATCAGTTCTAACTCGGAGGCCTTCAACACATTTAAGATTGTCAGTTTCTGTCGCTTTCCGCACGTTCCGCAGCAGTAGCGTTTATCGCCAGTATGCCGCAGTCTGTGATTCCGGAGAGCTGAAGAGTGGGCGAACGGCTTGTTGCATAACTCCCACTTGACGGGTTCTCGCCCATATGAATTCATTGGTGCTGCGTAAGAAAATCCTTATGCGAAAAGCTTTTGCCGCAAGTTTCACACTTACACCGTTTCGAGCCGGTGTGCAGAAGCTTATGTGTAACGACTTTTTGTGCGTGCCCGAGCTTCTGACGCATTCGTCGCACTCGTACAACTGTTCTCCAGTGTGCTGCCTTCTATAATCATTTAAGTGAGCGGCCATAGAGAAGCATTTGTGACATTCGTCGCATTCAAATGTCTTGTCTCCGGAATGAATTGGCTTGAGTACCACCAAGCGCGACGAAGAACTGGGTAAATGCTTTGTCACATTCGTCACACCTGCGTTGCTTCTCGACGCCGCAGCGGCGGCTATGGCGTCGTAGCTTTTCACGGTCGTCGAAAACGCGAATGGAGTTGTCTCATTTTAAAACTTGCCCTGAAAAGTGATGTATTCTCTGACTGGTTTTATCATCGCTTGTTGTCGACCTAGATCTACCTACCGACATGCAGGAAATTCAAGTGTACACATTTTTATGGGAACAAACGCGTACCGTCAACGTTGGTCTTCTTCCCGACGTGGATATAGCGAAATTATCAGCAAACTGTGTTAATGACTGATAGAGCTAAATAAATCGACTTCCAAATAGAGGATGGATTTACATGTTCTGACTGCGCCGAGTAACTTAATGAACCGTGGCCTTAGCGTTAACTTAAGCACCATCATATGGAAAGCAAAAACAACGCTGATGACATAAATGCCCCTTCACTAAGTAGATGATTGCTTTGACTCGCTTACCGTATTGGTTCTAATGTAAGACGACGTCTTCTGTTTTTCGATGGTGAAATTTTCGAGGTTTTCGTGAAAGTCCTAAAGGGCCCTCTGTGGATTTAGCAAAATTTTTCGATATTTTACTGGCAAGAGCTTCTCGTCTAGGATGAATAGTTATGGCATAAAACGTATTCTAAACATGTCTCTGTGACAAGTCAACTTTGAAATTTTTGGTGCTCGTCTTCTGTTATGGCTCCTCTTCTATTAGAGCTCGTCTTATATTAGAACCAATACGGTAGTCTGTGATATTTATTTGCCGTTTATTCCGCCTTATCCAGCTTGAATGAGGACCGAGGTCACGCGAATGACAAAAAACAGTGAAGGTAAATCAAAACCTTATGTGCCCAAGTGTGCTTGGGCTTGTACGCTGTCTGGGCCGACAAACTAGGTAAATGTTTTTCTTTCCTTTTTCAGGACGGACCTTGAAATGAAACAATTGCAGTCGCGTTTGCGACGACCGCGAAAAGCTACGAGAGCACAAGATCCGATGTCTCCAGAGGAAATTTCGCTCTGCAGACAAACCCTTTGAATGCGACGTATGTCATCGAAGCTTCTCCCGAGGGTAACCCTTCGTTTCGGTCCCGTTGTTTCGGTCCCGTTTGTTTCGGTCCCTTTGTTTCGGTCCCGGTCGTTTCGGTCCCTTTGTTTCGGCCCGGTCGTTTCGTGTGGCGACTTACCGCCACAGCGCCGGTCACTTGATGGCCTTCTTGGCGCTTGTCTTCTCGGCCCTTCGTAGGCCTCTTAGCACTTCCGGTCGTCCGTCGGCCTTCTCCTTGGTTCGTCTTCTCGCGGTCGTTCGTCGGCCTCCTACCTCCTACGTTACCCTGCCTCCACAGTGTCTACACCATATTTACGTACTGCGGCTACACAATTCTCCACGCTTAATAAACCTATTCTATTCAGCTACAACTACGCCTTATGTTTAGAGCCCTATGCTCACCATATTAGCCTAGACTTACCGTGATATACTAAGCGTGCTTAAGCCTACTAGTGCTAAGTGTGCTTACCTACGGAGCCCTACGCTCCTCCAGATAAACCGTAAACTTACCTGGTGATAGTCACCACATTCGGTCCCAGAAAAAAATAATATTTTCCGTGCTAATATAATGCTTTTTTCGCTAATTAGTGGATAACTGTCATAGTTATATAAGTTATATAAGTAGATAACTAGCGATTGTCGTGGAATACGTCGGCCTTCCGGCCGCGCAACGCAATCGAGCTGCTATGCTGGATACGCTCGCACGCATCCAACACCACTTGGCTCCACTTTGATGTAGCTTTTTCTCATAACCCTCTGTGTAGTTTGGCTGTGCCAACGGTTCCCTCTTTGTCCCATTTTAATTGTTTCTTTTGTCCATCTCGGTGCCGTTGCGTCGGTTATGTCGTACTTTTGTCAATGCAGGATTCTCTAAGATAAACCTCGGTCACAAATTTTTTGGGACCGAAACGACCGGGACCGAAACAACGGGACCGAAACAACTAGTAGTCCTCCCGAGCCGCTTACGTTAATGTTCACAAAAGAGCGCATACTGGAGAAAAGCCATACGAGTGCGACGAATGCGGCCAGCGATTCGCCTTTTCTAACCGCTTGCGTATGCACAAGAAACGACACGCCGGCGAAAAGCATCACCAGTGTCACGTATGTCAAACGAAGTTTGCAGACAGCGGACACCTCACCGTGCACATGCGATTTCACACAGGTGAGAAGCCGTATGGATGCGACAAGTGCCCGAAACGCTTCTCGACCACGAGCAATTTGAACTCCCATAGACGACTACACAGCGACGAAAAAGGTCACGAATGTCGGGAATGCGGTCAGTGGTTCAAGCACTCCCAGAATCTCGCTGCTCATCGGCGTCTGCATACCGGTGCGAAACCGTTTAAATGTGCAACTTGCGGCAAATGTTTTTCGCGCAACGATTACCTTACTCTGCACAGCCGAACGCATACGGGAGAAAAGCCATACGAATGCGACGAATGTGACCAGCGGTTTGCTCAGCCTTCCGCTTTTCGGTGTCACAGGCGACGACATACAGGCGATAAGCGCTACGCGTGCGAAATTTGCGGAATGCGATTTCATCAGAGCGGGGGCTTGACCCAACACATGCGTACTCACACCGGCGAAAAGCCATTTAACTGCAACATGTGCGGGCAGAGCTTTGCGGGAAGCAGTCACTTGAAGGAACATCTGCGGTCCCATTCCTCGGACCAACCCTACCCATGCAGCGATTGCAGTGAACGATTTAAGTCTTCATCAAGCGTCGCTCAACATACGCGCAGGAAGCACTCGTGAGAAGCGCGGAGAGGAAACTTCCTGAATCTGCAAGAGACGGATCTGGTTATTTCATTTTTTTTCCTTTGTAATGAGCATTCCGTAGCGCTTGTCTGGGTAAGAACGCTTTCCGCGTCAGACTGCTCGGTAGCAGTTGTGAAATTAAAAACTATTAAGCGAAGCTTATCATTCTGGGCTTCACGCGCGTCTGGCAGGAGCAGCAAGTGAGCCGCTGGTACCAACGGAGACGACACTAGTCGCCTTCTGGGCATAGAACTGTGCGTCCAGTTGGAAGATCGTCTTCGCCATGTAGATTCGAAGCCGCCGGCTGAAACCATCAACTGCACGGACGCAGGAAAAAAGCGTTTTTAAGATGACGAAAAAGAGTATGCATCTACGTACCTCGTAGCCAACAGGAACAGTGATCCGTTGATGCAGAAGATACCCTGCACGTAGCTGTAGAATTTCATTGCGATCGCCGTCAGCGATCCGGGTTCAGCGACGACGAGGTCGACGAGGCAACAGGTCATGTATATCGTCGTGATCACATGTCCGATCAGCTGTAGGAAGGCAAAGACTGAAGCGAACCATGACTTGTAGCAATAGAGCCAAGTATACAGGACATAGTCGCCCGTATTAAGACCTGTATATATGTACGTGCACTTACCGAGAAGACGATAGTCGTCGACGTACTTCCGCTTTAGGCTTGGCTTAAACTTTCGGTAGGCGAGAAACGACCGAAAGGACAGCGCGAAGCTCACTAGGCACGTGCCGAAGCAGAGAGCAGCACAGTAGGCAACGAGAATCTTAAGTGAAAGCTTTCGTTAAATATGCTGGATTACGAGCGCCATTCCCTAAATAATAAATATCGGCAGCCGTACCGTACTCCGTACCGTACATGTATGGTATGGGTGGGTCGTGCAATACGGAGTACGCTACGGCTCCAGGTTTCGCCACATTTGGCGCTAGTACGGCGCGTACGTACCAGTGCGTGCCGCACCGTACCGTATTACGGCTCGCACCGTACTCTGTACCGTACCGGAACGAAACGGTACAGATTGACAGACGGATATATGGTACAGATGAGCGCCGCTATCGGCTGCAGAACTTTAAGTCCCGATACTTACCATATGCATGTCCGCGTTACTAAGCCTAATTACGTTTCCGTACGACGTCTTTGTGTCCTGTACGGCGTTGTAGATGTACATAGACATAGCAGGAAGCGGACTGACGACGAGCACGATGAATACGACGCCGAGAAGGTTGTACCATCGGCCCCATATCTGAAGCGGTTCGTTTGTGGAGCAAACTTTGGGGCTTCCTGCAACAAATTTTCCAGCGCATAAAATAGGGCTAGTCATCCGTCTTTAGAAAGGGGAATTTTTGCAAAAAAAAGCAAACCTTGTAGCCAGAGCGCCCAAAGTCCCGTAGTTTCAACAAACTAACATGGCTAAAGAATTCTGCTGCTTCAGCCCCAACTGCTGACCGTTTTGTGCTGTGTGACGTGCACGAGCGCTGTGTACCGGTTCAGGCTGATGACAAGGTGAGAGACGTACTGAGCGCAGGCTGCGTATACGAGTAGCTGGAAAAGGACGGACAGCACGGTGCCTGGGATAGCATCCGACGACAGAAGGCCGGCTTCCGGAAGACGAGCGATGACGAGAAGCTAAAGACGTAGTATTTGCTTGAAGATGAATGGTGTTCCTTGGCGCAGGAAACAGAACCCTTTTCCCGTTCCGTCCTGAGCCCTCATATGCCGTTTTCCGTTCCGTTTCCTCAAGAAATACCGTTAGCACTGAAAACGGTACAGTACGGCTTTAAAGGAAAGGCTTTTCCGCGTTCTCCCGTTTCCGTTCCGCAAAACTACACCGAATAACACCGTTTGGCAGAAAGGGATGGGAAGTGCCGAACCTCATTTATGAACCTAGACCAACTGGCTTAAACGGGCGTAACCTACGTCCAGGTAGAGTACGATCTCGACGGCAACTTGAACGGCAAATAGCAGGCTGAAGCCGGGCGATAGCGTCAAGTCCCGCTTGAACATCTGAAGAATGAGGATGAGCAGGACCAGAACATGCAGCGAGAGTAATGGAGCCTCGATGAGCATGAGGAGCCAGAAGACACCGGGCAGCATGATGGATTGTGCCTGAATTTGGAGCGTTTTCCAGGAACGAGCAACTGCGAAAGACATACGCGGCGGTCGGCTTTTATGTATCCTCTACAGTGGCAAAAAAGCTTCACCGTAGATGTACTCCACTGGCAGATAATTTGTACCAACTTGACCGATAGTCTAAAAATACAATATGGGACGTGCTCCACCGTACAAACCATAAAAGGGCAACATGGGAGGCTCTATTTGTCGTGTTCTCCGCCATTGCTGGCGGAAGATCAAGCCCCATTCCAACCCCCCCCCCCACCCGCTTCGTATCTAGCTAGAATCCAAGCAGTACTGGAAACACGACAAAAAATCGATTTTGGCAAACGCCAGTGTGCGAGGAACTGCTCCCATTTGGGACGAAGCTTCAAGCAGTGTGCCAATGTCGACGACTTCATTTGCCTAATTCTGATGCGGCTTTTTGTTCACAACTTTTCCTTGAAGTCCTCCACAGCTTCCGCAAGAACGTGGTCTGATCGCAAGGAAAAGAGATGAGGGTCCGCACACAAGTAAACCAATAGTTCATGCGGTATGCACTCTTTTAGTCATTCACGCTATATCGCATGCTGGCCTAGTACTCTTCGAAACGGCGGCAGCTCAATGAAAATGCCTGAAGTTGAAATTTCGTCTGGTAAATAACGACTTATTCTAAGAAGCTGGCGTGCCAAACGACGAAGTGTGCTTCATAGAGTTCAAATGCAGCTTATGCGAGAGCCACAGCGGAGTGAAATGTTCTTGTTGTCATGCAATTTAAGAGTACACTGAGACCCAGACGCCAGCATGTCTAGCGTTGAAACGTGCGTTTTCGGATCGGCCAACTGCAAAAGAATACAAGAATATCCCCAGATCATGTGTTACTGCAAGCACCGAGTTTGGCCATACCATCAAATACCTTTATTAACAACCGGTACTAGAATATCTCTTTCGCAGAAGCAAACAGAAAATGCCGCGAAAACCTGCATATCCCTACGGTCCTGGCAACGACTAGAATCTCATTGTCGAGCGCAATGAGTGCACCAGGGATCATGTTCATGCCCGAACCGAGCGCAACCACGAAACGTTGCGACAATTTACCTGAGCATACAATATCGGGCAGCATCTAAGAATGCTATGCGCAGGATGTTTCATGTGAGCACCGGATCTCTATAAACGGACATCGTGTCCGTAGAGAACAGCTGCGATTGCAACGACGGTAGGAATGAAGCCTCCGCCAAAACGATAACGTCCTCGAAGCCGTGCTTTGAAACTTGAGTCGCGTGCTGCCGTATTTATGGTTACTTACATGCATATGGTAAGCGATACCAAGTCTTCATGGACCAAATCCCGGACCGAGATTGACCGACGATACCTTGAGGACGCTTAGCTCGAAATTATTTCGGTTGTCCTGGAAGTCCATTGGGGGAGGGGGAAACACCTCCGACTTTTCGGAAAATAGGGTTTGGGTTCAGATCCATTTTAAACGATTAACACTTCGTCTGGTGGTGCATAACGGTGCCCGATAACAGTTAAGCGCTACCTTGGATGCCGACCGGAATTGATCGACGTTGGAAAAGCATGGGACTAGAGGAATTCATGAATAAATTTGAATCCCAAATGCCGACGCTTAATTCTGTCGAACAGACCAAGTTTAAGCAGCGTTATCGTCTTCTAACGTTCATTCCCTCTGTTTGAGGATTGATATGGTCATACCTATCGTTCTGCTTGCACTCCTTGTTATCGGCAAGCTGCGTCAGCATGTCGGGGACCAATGAGTGCAGGGAATGGCACAGGTAGGTGTCGGGTCGTAAGCTCATCGTAAACGTGAAACGAGCAGCTCTCTTGCGATAGCGTTTGCTAGCAGGAGCCACGTCCTTTAGTGTTTAATGCACTCGGTCTTAGAAATTCTTGAAAGGTTCTACTTCGACGAGGACCGCTTCTGCTGCTTCTCGTTCAAGTATAGCGGTTCTGGAGGTAGAAGCTTTGTGCGCAGAGAGAATCCTACACGATCGTTCTAGGTAACAATAACAACTACGCAACGCTGCGCGAATGCATGCACTGTCTTCCCGGTAAGCTCCGAGTGCTATTCGCGTGTCACACCAAACTTTAAGCCGACGCCGGTCACTGTGACGTGATCCCGGGCGAAAAGAATGCTCCCACGAAGACGCAGAAGGAGCTGACTAGTGACGTGAAATGCGGACAAAGCTCGCAGAGTCCAGCAACAACACTTTACTGTCCGAAAGGATTCCTGTGTCAAAGGGGTATGAACGACTACTACTGCAAGGATGAGCGTGCGGAAAGTAAGCCCACCACCCATGGATCATTCCGTCTTTTTGCCGGAGCTTGCTCGGGATTCTCATGCACGAAGAATATTCGTAATTTTCCAGGACTAGTTGAGCAAGGCTACGCCGACACATGTCCTGACGGGTCGAAAACTCGTGGCGTATTTGGCAAGAACTGCAAGGAGATGTACTGCTCGAAGGACGAGAACTGTCAACAGGTCAATAAGTTCTTCGCCAAGTGTTGCAAGAACAAGACTAGCCTAGAGAGGCAGGCACAACTACCTAAACCGACCTGGCCGAAACCGTTGACTTAAATCTTGATAATAAAATAAAAAATAAATAATAAATAAATAACCGTGTAATCTTCGGGGCTGGAACCCGCAGGAACCTTCCCCATGTGTACGTTTGTGATCACCATGTGGTCGTCACTTAATGATGCTGCATAGGCTTGTCCATGCCCGCTCCGGCAGGGAAGCGCAAGCGTTAAGTTATAACTGTTACATTATTTACTGTTACTTGCCGTTACCGTCCCGTTTGCCTCAAGCATGCGAGGGTTCAAGCCACCATCTTGTTGCAGCGTTGTTACCAAGTGGCGGGAATCTTGCACCATTTTCACGCTTAATTGATCTTGTCTTTTAGTCCAATTTTGCCGACGTGTCGGATTGATAGGTTGAAAGACATGTCAGATTAACGTAGGCGGAATAAAAGATTACCTATGTGCGTATTGTTTACCCATTCGCACGTGCGTCGAACGTACGCAAAGCCGAACTTTCGCGTAGTTAAATGATGGAATAAAAGTATACCCATTGATGAAGCGACCGCAGTTACTGAAAGAGCTTTGCCGCAACGGCTAGTAGCCAAAGTTCCTACCGATCGTGCTGCTTGCACTTGTCGTTACCGTGCCGTTTGCCTCAGCATGCGAGGGACCGCCCTCGCAACGTTTGTCCTTTAATGCGCGCATTCGACCTTTAAGAAGTCCTCGAGCGGTTCTACAATGACAATGACAAGGACAGCACGTGCTGTTTCTCATTCGAGTATACCGGTTCTGGTAGTACCTGTTCTTGATCCGCAAAAATAGAACGTCTTACAAGTGCTTTAGGCAACAACGACAACAAGTACGCGACACTAGAAGACGCATGGACCGCCTTCCCAGTAAGCTCGGTGACATAAAATTCGTGATATCATTTAAGCCGACGTTATTTACTGTTCCATTATCTCCGACGCAAAGGAAACTTCTGTAATGGAGCGGAAGAAGCTAGAAGGTGACGTGCAATGCGGAATCGGCTCCATCGACTATGACTCCGAGGAGACAACACTTTACTGCCCCGAAGGATTTGCATGTGAAGGGGCTTCGGGTACTACTACTACCGGGAGGAGCACGCGCAAAGTAAGCCCGCGACCAGGAATATCTGCGGTATTTTGTCAACGCTTGGTCAGGGTTGTGACGTAAGAAACACGACTGTACATTCCAGAAATCTTGGACCAGGGCATGCCCGAAAGATGTCCTGACGGGTCGAAAGCTCGCTATACATAACTCCAAGGCTAGACAGCAACGATACAAGGCAAGAACTGTGAGGAGATGTACTGCGCGAACGACGAGAACTGCCAACAGGCCCACAAGTTTTATTTATTTTGAAATACGTGCAGAACACGTGACAACGAAGCAATAAACGTCAAGAATTCGAACACAAATAGGCAATGTGAAACGTCGAGAACTCGAATATTAAACAAAGGAAGTCATTTAATACGGAAGGTGGCAAAGCGGCTAAGATCAACTGCGAGAAGAGCCCGTCTGAAACCTGAAACTGAGTTAATGGTGACAATCTTGTCCGGCAGGTTAGAGTAGACTCTGATAACACGAAGGAAGAATGAAGATGAACGTACTTGGGTTCGCGCCCTATGACACCGCAGCTTAGGTTTGTTGCCCTAACGGAAAGGTAGTATTGGACTTAGTTAGTCTTTATTTTAGCTTGGCCGAGCAAGTGTTTGTGGAACAGGATAAGGTCGGCGAAGAGCCTTCTGTATTCCAGTGTGTGCATACCTAACAGCTTATATCGCTCAATGAGAGGCAAGTCACGAAGAGCAGGCGAAGTACGAGCGAGTATAAGTCTAGACGCACGACGTTGCACTTTTTCGAGCTCTAAGGTAAGACACACGGAGGTAGGGTTGAACACAGGAGAGCAGTACTCCAGAATCGGCCTGACGTACACGTTGAAGAGTTTGGCAAGGAGGTCAGGGTTACGCGAACGGACAGCCTTTAGGAGACAGAAAAGCCTCTGAGAAGCCGAGCTGACTATGCGTTTTACGTGNAATTCAAAAGCTGAATTTGCTTGAAAATGCACTTACGGTCCGCTTGAACGTCGTCGAAGTGCAGCAAATGATCGATGTGCGTCAAATGGTTGGTATACTGTTGAAAGTATCCGTACTTCCTTAGCCAAAGAACTTGAATGGAGACGATAAACGGGAGGCCTTTCTGAGGCAATTGTTCCTTCCATGTCCACCGCTAAAGTTCTGAGAACTTAACGCTTCATGAAAGGAAAGCTGACCACTTTCGTCACGCGTCCCTTCTGAAGAGCGACGACTTCTCTATGTACCAGCCGACCATTGTGGACGACGGTTACGAGCGAGGGCGTTGGACTAATGAGCCCGATCATTATATCTGCTTCGTTCACAAACATCTAAAGAAGAATCTGTCGGCATGGCTATCGGTTGTACACTTTTGTGTCTGCTTCTAGACCTTGTTGCCTACCGAAACGGTCGCTTTCTCGCCGAATATATCGTTGTAGATTACTGCCGTACGATCTTCGTCCCAGTACCACTTGCACTTGTACTCTCCTCGAAAGTCTGGCACCCTAAATGCGGCCAAAATTAAAGAGAGTTTCGAAAAACATTGCAGTCTATGCCTGATTAAGAGTGGGGCAGCAAATCCTCTTTGCTAGGGTCCAAACGAGACGGCTGTCGGTCGAATTCTTGACGTTTTATTTGCTTTTACTGTCACGTGGTCTTGCAAGTATTTCAGTAAATAAAGAACGGAAATAAAATTTAAAAAAACTAGTGGGGATTTGTTTTTTTCCCGAACCGAAAAGGCGGACGATTTTCCGATGAAAAGACAAGGTTAACGATAATATTTAACGGTTTTTTCCCTTCCCAAGGACACGTGGAAAAGAACGGCAGGACATGCGTTTCTGGAGAGAATACATGCTTGCTGCAACAGCAACAGTGGGCCTAAAACTTACATGCATTCCACAAGTGCAGTATTATTCCGCACTGCAGACGCCACTGGATTGACGTCCTTCGTAAAGACCCTTTTGGTTGGCTCAATCGACGGAGCGCCGAGGACAGTACCGTTGGGAACTGTTTTAGGTTGCGGAGACGTAGCAGGACCAGGGCTAGTCGGAGGTAAACGGGCAGGCCCGTTAGCCACGATGACGTCCGCATGAATGTTCTTCTTGACGCCATCGGGTTTGGTGCTGGCAGGCGCGTTTAGAGTGACCACCTTTGCTCGGCCTGGCTCCGAAGCAGTGCGAGTCTGAATCCCGTTTGGCACAGTTCCGTTTTTGATGCTTCTCGAGAAAAGACGACTCGACAGGATTCTAAATCATGCAGATATTCGTCGTAGCGTCCTCTTTTGATGCGTTACGAACGCTTGTCTGGCTGACGCCCTAGTGACAACCAAAGCCCTTGTGTTGCCGACGGCCGGTACCACGGGTGCCTGTAAACCAGTGCCTTTCCATTACCACTTTTTTTTGGCCATTACCATTACCATTACCAATACCTGAAATTCTGGCCATTACCAATACCTGTCATTACCATTACCCACTAGCCGATTTCTGGCCATTACCATTACCTCCATTACCCACTACCATTACCTGCAAGACTTTTTCGGTGATTTTCCAACCTTGAAGGTCAAACACGGGTATGTTTTAGAGTTCTTGGCATGGTATAGCTCATGTCTACGGATATTTATATCGTACAAGCGCCTCGCGAACGTTTCTGCATAGGCTTACTCGCTAACGGAGCGTCCAGAAAAAGAACCACGGTGTCAGGGGAGCGGTGATATCAGTATATATGATATATGATATCAGATATCAGGGATATCAGTCCAGCATTCTCATCACCCCATGCAAGCATACTTTCCCCTCCGTTTCAAATGGGTAGATCGCCCACGATTGAACTTTATGTTTTGTACGGACATACTGCATGATTGCGCCTGCGACAGCGCTTAGTACGCGTGACATGCATGCTTATAAGCTTTAGTCTATAGTGATTGTACAAGCCCTATGAACGGAAGCGACAGGCGCAGCTCAACGAAGACAGACCTAACAGCTTACCCGTTACGGGCGGCCTTTGGCGATCCCATTTCAGGCGGCAGATTCTTTGGAAACGGTAATGGTGCCGGCATGACGTCGATCAGTAGCGCCTTCAGCTCAAATTCAACTTCGATTCATGCAAAATAACAGTAAAGGAAGAAGAAAAAAACACGCGAAACAAACTGCGGCAGAGTGAAACACCGGAAAGAAAGGTGAACTTCTGCCGCCGGCGGGGCTTCCTCCGACCCATCGGCAATCAAGCGCCGTTGGAACAGGTGGACCGCAGCGCGTGAGCGCTAAAGCTCGTCGGCCGACTTTGCACGCGACAGCTGTTCGTCAAGTTGCGTGAGCATTAAACCCGCTAATGGTGGCACATTAAGTTGTTGATGTGGCGGGAACGTCTCGTGGGATGGCACTCATTGGGATGTGGAGTTCCGAGCACGATATGAAAGTTTGCAGTATTAGCGCGCTTAACTGGACGGTTTTCACTACGCCAGATGTGACCCCGTTGTGACGAGTCTCCCCTTTAGTATTACTGGCAATTCCTCGCATTTCAAGCCGGGAACGGTTAAGGCGACTTGCTACCATCAACCTAATTTACCAGTATTCAATAGGTCCCGTTAGTCGTATCGAGCTACCGTCGATGTATGTAGCATGTATTAAGAGTATATAATGCGTAATTCAAATCACCTCATTCAAAACGAAGTTGGCCGTTGTAATTCGTCTGTAAGGAACAACCAAATATTCTATCTTTTGCATGGTGAATGCGTCTAACGTTGCTCGCGTGCCGTATTTCGTTGAATAACTCCCTTGTTTATTGTTGAATTGTTGAATGTAAGTTGAATAAATCACCAGGGGAGTCCCTGGTGATTTATTTTTCGGATACCCCTCTAGAGGGGAGGTTATTCTGAGCGGGGAGTTGTTCGAGAAAGTGGAGTTATTATTCGGATGCCCGTTGCAGGCGGACATTAGCACACTAAACTCTTTTCACATACCTCCAGAAATCCCTTACTCTGATGTATAATGCTCAAAAACATGGGATTCACGTAGGAAGCAGCAACTTATCCCCCAAAAGTGAGTTAGGTTGTAAAATATTTTCCCCATAAAGGGGGGGGGGGTAATTCGGAGGGGTAGTTGTTCGAGGAAGAACGCTAGTTTCTTGGTCAATTCTTGAGCTTCTAGCTGTAAGACAGTTTCTGTAGAAATCTCCGACAACGCATCATTCGTTCATCTAGGCACTAAACAAACGCTGGTTAGAAAGGGCCGCAAGAGTTGATAGTTATGTTTGTTTCTCAACTGAAGGTGGTGGTCACGACGTTGCACGAAAGTCGTGCTGAACCTTTACACCAAAGACACTGGGTGTTTGGCCGCGCGGATCATAAGTTCGCGCAGGTCCGAAAACACAAATATTTTCCAACGCCTTGGCGCGGCTATAAAAAGAACTTTGATCGTTGTCAATGAGCACTGTCGCCTCCAGTCGTATGAGGATGCGTCTACTCGTCTTCATTCTTCTTGTCGTCGCGGTCGCTTTCCTCGTGGCTTTCACTTTCGCAGCGCCAGCACCGCAGATTGGCTTTGACACCGGCGCTAGAGGAACCGGGCCGTCAAACCCTGCTTCTGGTATGTAGCGACACAATCGTTATGACATAAACTACGCCATACAGACCAGGGTTTTCATTTTTTCTCTTAGGAAACATCGCGTTCGGATCGCCTGCTGCTGCCCAGATCGGTTAAAACACTCCCTGGAACATCGACGAAGTCGATCTTTGCAAATAATGTGCACAAGTTTCAAGCTAGTCAATTTAATAAATCGAACACACACCGCCCAGTCGTACCGGGCCCACACCGACGTGGGCTGGTTTTTCTAAGTAGCTAGAACGCTACGTGCCGATGTGGTCCGGAATGGGCGAAATCGAATCGAGAGTCGGTCCAAAAGACCCATCATAGCGATTGTTTTCCCGTGCGCAAAGCTTCGCTTAGTCTTACGCAGCACGAATTCGTTTGGCATCGTAAAATTTGCCGATCCACTCTAGACGAGGACTAGGCATCGATAACCGGTCATTTTTGTAGTCTGGCTCTGTGTTTGTTTTGGAATCAATCGGCATCGGTTGCTGATCCGAAGCGCATCCGGCCCTGATGTGGTCAGAACAACCGGAACGGGCCTGAGTCCGAACGGATTCATTCTCGATCCGTTCTATTCGCTTATGAACTCGTCAACAAAAGTCATCCACTGTTATCTTCAAAAAAGCACCAGACATTTATTCGGGCGATCTTTCATTACTACGTTCCTGCAGCACGTTTCATAACAGCGAGCAACAGCAAACTTAATTGTTCCTAAACACTACACTATTCGTATGTCTTTTATTGGCACAGAAATCGCTGGCCCAGTGCCGTATTTCCTCGAATAACTCAGCGGGAGTTACTTTTCGTAAGCTCGATTTTGGGAATCTACAATAAGCTTTTAAATTTGGTTTCTCACCTTTTTTACGCCTAATCTTGCCCTGGGCTTCCGGATCGAATTAGCCGAAGGGGGGACTGGGGAGGGGACAATTTTTCGGAGGCCGGCGCCGAAAAAATGCCCCTTTTGTGCGCCAAAACGGATATTGTACACAGTTTCAGCCGAGTACCGACCGCCGCTAGAGTAATTTTGGGCTTGTTGGACAAACTATCTTTGACAATTTGCGTATTTAGCCCGCCGCAAGCGACACCAATGTTTTGCTTTTTTGTGTAACTTACTCTTGGAAATTTGACCCATCGGCTCACACCGCGGCTTCGTCGAGAAGGGGCGATAGACCCGCCGCGCGATCTGGAAGCCCAGATCTTGCCCCGGGTAGTTTTTGATATCCGTTTACACTAGATGGATAAGGAAAATATTGAGAGGGGGTTATCCGAAGGAGGGTTATTCGAGAAAATACGGTATGTATACGTTAGCGCTAGCGTTTTGCCGGCGCTTACCTAGCTCTTACTTTCGTTGGTCGTTAAGCATGAGGTTTGATGACCTAGACGCAGATTAAGACAGTGCATTAAATTAGCTGTTTGTCTGTCTGAACATTGAAGCCAGCATGAAAAGTTCGAAGACTTTCTTCTCAAGGCCAACGATGAATCCTAGTCAGCGTCTAATGAGCTTTGTAACGATAGTCCGAGCAAGTAAGTGCTACGGACGACTTGACGCAAGGGTCTGCCCGGACGCATAAATTTGCGACGTCTTGCCTGTCAAATCAGAATCTTTTGTTGATTCGCAAATAAACTGTCCCGAAACTTCATGGCCACGAGTGTTCCGATCGTGCGCGTTCACGCGTCCAGGAAGCGGAAGATGACCGCGCCGACCTACTTCCCGCCGCAGGAGGAAGGTAAGCATTGTGCACGCGGCTCCTGTTGTAGAGCGATAACTCGACTGAAGAGGGAGGGGTTTCAACCCAGCTGTTGAAGGTCCTTACTTGTCAGAATTAACAGTGATTTCGGTCCCCATACGGCACTTAGCCCGGATTTTTGCCTTATTCCAGGAGGATCTCTTGTTATTAGAGATCGGCACCAACCCCCACACCCCGTGCCGTACCCCGTATACGGGGGTCCCCCCGGTAAACTAACTTCGTCAGTTTTAGTAGTCAAAAGTCCTACTTCCGTGAACACCAGCTGGCAGCTCTACTACGCTAGCAGAGCTAAAGTGGAGCCGTTCGATGTGCAGCAGCCAACGATCAAGTCTCCCGAGCCCAACGTCGTCAACGGTCCTTTCAACGGTGAGAAGCCGGACGAACTCGTGACTGCTGCGCCCACGTCGGAGGAGTCGCTTCCGTTGCACGAAAGTGCAAAATGGCGATATCCGGTCATCATCACCGACGCAGCGCGACTGAACGAACGCGACGCCCGCCTGCGAACGCCGCTCCACTGGGTCCTCGTCACGCACCACAAGACGGCGGAGCAGAAAATGAGCGACGTGATGGTTCTGTTGGAAGCTGGCGCTGAGATCAACGCTCAGGATGATCGTAAGTCAAACCGTAGCCAATAATGGTTCAGAACGAAAGAGATCATGGCCACCATAAGCAGAGCATGAGCTCTTAAACTGACGACCAAAATGGACGGCTAGAGTGGGTAAAATTTGGTTGAATGATGCATACAAAGTGATTCAAAGAATGGTAAATTTAGCGAGCATGGTTGAATGATCCATGCGCGCTAAAGACCGAAATCTGGAAGCCTTACCGTACTGACCAGGTATGGGCGGAATTTTTTCGACGACCGGGAACCAGGGCTGGGGACTCTCCAAAATAAAACCAAATCCAAATCCGAAGCAGCCTCCAAAATCAAAACCAAATCCAAATCCAAATCCGAAGCAAAACAACCGATTTTCCGATTTTCCAAATCCAAATCCGATTTTTCGAAGCTTGCTTTAATGACGACCAAAACCGTGGATATACATCCAAAACGTTTTGCATTGCATCGGATTGGCATAGCTATAAAGAAACAGCACCCGTGTTTTTACCACGGCTACCACGGCACGGGGTGGGGGTCATCTCGGGTACGGGGTACGGCACGGGGGGGG
>JNEY01000209.1:61483-89140 GCA_020875895.1 Aphelenchus avenae
CCGAAACCCCCCCCCCCCCCCCCCGATAGCCACACAGATCCGCGTGCGCCAATGCGCACACAGCGACGGTGGTTGCGGTTTTACAATATCTCCATGACTGTTTGCTCTGATTGGCTGCTCTGAAGCCCAACGGTTCCGAACAATCAAGCATTCAAGTGCGAATTGCATCCATATTCCAGGGTTTTTAAAATTCAAATCGAGACCGAGTCCGACAACGCAGCTAATTTTATTGTGGTTCGTAATAGGTAGTCGCCGGGTCGCTACGGTAGAAATTGTTTGATTGACCTCTATATGTAAGATTGCTGTAACGATGAGGACCGCCGCGAGCGAGGCCCGCAAAATTTTGGTACAAACAATGAAAAATAATGATAATGAATAATAGCATAGTGAAAAATTTTCGCTTGTCGGCGCCTGGCGGCGCATGTACAAGTCTCGGTTTTTCGACCGAGACCGAGACCACCAAAATGTGCCGAGACTCTTGGTTTTCCTAAACCGAGACCGAGCCTCGGTCCCAGGCCTGCCATATTTTCACCCCCAGCCGTTGCTACTGGTATTGGTTAATAACCTACCACGGTACATTAATATTTATGCATGCAGTACCGCACTCTTCTTGTAAAGTCTACCACAGCGCACCAGCAAACCGCACATACAGTACACACATACATGAAGTAAACCCCTTTTGACCAGAAGTTGGAATTCGGATGAAGATCATCGGTTCAGCTGCTAGAGCGTTCAGAAAATGCGTTAGGGTAGGGCAACAGATAAAGGAGCTTCTGCACGCGGTACCGCTGGCCACCCATGCGTACTAAGGCGTGCTAGGCGATGCATGCGTACCTTAAGTGCGGGCGTAGTCTAGGCGTGCTAGCATGACAATTTTAATCGTCAAACTGGGCGCTTCTGCATGCGGTACTGCTTGGAACACATGAGGCGGAAACGCTTAGTACGCATGATGTGGTTAATCTTGGCACGTTATGCCTCATGTATGACTCTTCCGAAAAGCTGAATCGTCACCGAATTTCGAAAGCCCGGACCCGTCCCCTCGTGCTCGTCTGCCACGTCGCTGATGCAAATTGACTTTACTAACCGAAAAAAACCGAGTGAACGCAACATAGCGGCAATGTTACGAGTTACAACAAGAGCTTTGGCACCGGATCCTCGTCCTCCTGTGTCTTGTCTTCTTCCCACGAGTCAGTCGAGTTCGCCGACGGAACGTCGGTGAAGTTAGCAAACGTATCGTTTCCGAGGAAGGACGGAGTGAAGGAAGTCCCAGTTCCGTTCAGGAAATCCGTTTCATTCGTCAGCGTATCGTTGTCGGGCACGGTAACGTTGGATAACGGATGCCCGTAAACGACATAGCCGGGTTCCGCGCCAGGCAAAATGCGTCGGTAGGCGTGCTCCCGCTTGTCCCAGAAACCGAGCAAGTGCTGCAATGCAACGAAGATAAAACGTTGTCATTCATATCATTCATTCACACAAGACTTGTTGCCCCCATTACGCATGGTGTCATATTTTAGCGAGACAAGGCAGGGTTCAGAGCATTAATTACCATATTTCCTTTGTTACTGACGCCTCGCAGGTGACCAAAACCGCGGCCACAGATTATAGCAGGTAAAGGATTTCCCCAGGCAATACACGGGGAATCCCGGAAAACCCGAAAACACCGAAAGACAAACGTTTACAAGATCAAAGTTCCGGATTTCCAAAACTTCTTATGCTTGAAAAGCTTAATGGCTGCAAAAAGACTTCGTGGAAAGTTCGTGGAGGCTCACCTTGTGCGGTCGCCAGAAACAGTTAAGTGTTAATATGCGATCCCGCGCGCTTCTGAGGGACTCCACACCCCCCTGCCCCCCCCCCCCACGGCCATCGTGGGTCTGGTAGCGTTGGTTATGAAACTGTGAGCTACATACGGTTTTGTTTACGAACAGTTTCGTTCTCTCGTTCTAAGGCAGGCCATGATGAGTCTACTCAAATAAACGCACCTGAAGGAGGTTCGCCGCGTGTCCGACGATGCTGTCGTCCTGGACCGGCGGCGGTATGTATTCAGGCACCACCACCATCGGTTGTGGCCCCGGTGGTGTTGGCCGGGCCAGTTGTGCCACGCGTCTCTCGTTCTCGAGCTGCGTGGGATCGGTGAGCGGTGGCGCGTCGGCGAGTCCCGCGTGGTACTGGTGCGTCTCCTTGTCGTCGCCGAGTCGGCGTCCCACCAGGTCGATGAAGTTCGGGTAGATCGTGTACGGGCCGCAGGTCATCTTCAGCGCCATGATCGACTGGTAGTAGCCGGGAGGCGAGGTCAGCATGAACTCGAACTCCGTCTTCTTGGTCGTCACGGTACTGAGCTCTTTCTTTATGTCCTCCGACAGCGTATTGGTGGTCTCCAGGGTCCGTAGCATCGTGTCCTTAAGATCACGCGATGCCAGACGGTGTGCAGTTAACCACGACGAGCTAACTGCGCGACCTTTTTAGCGGTATGTTGCAGTGGCGTAGCCTATCTTCGAAATTTTTTCCGAATTTGGACAAATGGCAATTTTTGGCCGAATTTTCCCCAAATACAGGTAAAAGGTCAGGGTCGGGTGTCGGCTGCCGACAGACCCCCGGCCGACACGACGCCCGGACCGACTTGTCCGGGGTCGGCCCGACATGTCGGGTCGACCCGGAACGCTACCAAAGCGGCTACCAAGCACTACCAAGCGCTCCGAGCGGCCGACGCCGCTTACCGTTATTACGTGTGCATAGACCACTGAATTCACATACGGTGCGGTATCTTCGAATTATCTATGCCTGAATCTTCTAGGGCACAATCGATAAAACCGGTACATCTTGGGGAGCGTCCAAGAAGTCTGTAATCATTACAGGGGGAGGGGGGGTCAAAAAAGGGCGATGTAATGATTACAGACTTTCTGGACAGCCTCTTGACCGCTTGCACTTTTCCTTCTTAAGAAACGGATGCTATTTTGGGTTTGGGATGCTTTAAACCCCTCTTAGCACAGATTGACACGTTTCTCCTTCTAACCCGCTATCGCATGGGAGACGCAATTTTTCGAAACTTTGACCGATCACTACTTTTTTCTAGCCACCCATTTGTGCTAAAAATATTTTATTCAACTGAAAGTGTTAAAAAATTGACCATGTTCGTGGAACTTCATCGGTACCAGGGCTGGTGAAACTTCGGCTTCGATCTTCGGTGTTTTGTTTTTGGCTTCGGCCTTCGGCTCGGTCAAAATGACCGAAGGAACCGAAGTTTGTCAACAGCTTTCACGGGGCCGCCGCAGATGATGCCAACCGAGTTTAGTAGAAAATATCACTTTTTCGAGGCAGTTTGCTTTGGGGGCGCCTAGCCGCGGGCCGTATCTGCGGTCCAATTCGTCGATTCGATTTTAAGTTTTACCTTCGCTTCGGTCCCGAACCCGAGGGGTCCCGAGCCCTAGTCGGTACGTAATCAAAGCAGAAGGATAAATTCATTGGATCGAACACGCGCTATGCTGTTCGTGTATTCGGGTACGTGCTCGCGTACTTCCCCTTGTCATCATGCCCGGAAGGCATGCGTATTTGCGCATAAGGCTTGCACCATTCGTAACTGTAGAAGTTCACAAAAAAAATCTTTGGATTTGAACCAATCAGTCTGAGCAAAGAGGCACGGCCGGACGAAATTCCTCTGAACCCTCGCGCCCTAGGTGCACGCGAGAGGCTAGCGGCGAAGGAAAGCCTCACCTTGACTTGATCCTGGACCGTGTTTTGCGTGTTCTTGTCGATCGCGAAAGACTGTGTGACCTTGAATCCAGCACTGAAAATGTCCTTGACCACCGGAATCTCGAAGCCGAAGCTGGCGCTTTCTTCGAAGTACATCCTGAAGTTCTTGTCCACCGTGGTGGTTTTGTCCACGTCGGTGGTCTTCTGTTTTTCCGCTGTCTTCACGCTGGAATCCTTCTTAGATTTGGTGCTGCCTTTGGAGTCGGTGAGGCCGGTCTCCACCTTCACCTGGCAGGTGACGACGGACTCCGTCGCCTGCCCCATCCGTGCCTCGTTTGGGTTGGCGGCCTGCAGGCCGCCGCCGTTATTGCACTGGTAAAGCTCCGTCCAGCCAAACTCGCACAGAGCGCCGTCGACCGAGTACGGTTTGAGGCTGGGTCCTGCCTGTAAGCCAAAAGGTTATGAATGGCTCAGTCTTGGGGGAATCGTTTCTTCCAGCGTCCACGTAAATTTTCGTCTTTTTTTGTTGGTAACAGACACGCGAGAATAAGCACAAAATTCACAATTTCAGATTCTATTGCACCTCGCAACTGAACAGTTCGGGGTACCGGTATGTACATCGCAGAAGTACACGTCCCCGGCCAAGCGAACCGGCGGACACGCGGGTAGCGGAACCGTTGGGCATGGAAATAAGAAAGAAACGAATAACTACATATCAATCACAATGCTGTCAACGGCATCTTTTCGTCATCTTTGGCAAGAATTTGAACGAGTATTGCTTTTACTGTTGCGTCGTTTCAAGCGAAACGAGGCCCCCGTCTCCTCTATGCATACCTCCATTTAACTGTACGACTAATGGTTCGCATTTTCCCTTCAATTTTCCTTTCAATGTTTATAAAACCTTTTCTTAGCCCCTAATGACAGTAAAAATGCCCGTTCTCCCACCTTGAAAGGAAAATCAGTCATTTTTACTTCTTCGAGGCGGGACTGGGCGATGACCGGGACCGAGACCCCCTAGCCCTGCTTCTGTAGAATTTGCCACGATTCGTCAGTGTTTTGTGCTTACGATCTTCACGCTCATGCGACATCCCAGGCTGCCGACGATGCGTCTGGCCTGCGGTACGATGTAGCCTCCGTCCGCGTCGGCGCACTCGGAGAAGCTGTCGTAGAGGTAGTTGCTGTAGGTCCTTTTGAATGCTGGATCCGAGTGCACGGGCTCGTTGTTCTCGTGCTTCGCCATCAGTTTGTTGGTGAAGTAGAAAGTGCCCCACGACGTACGCTTCACAGACATCTTCGCTAAAATGCTAGCTTTTTGCGCGCCTTTTAACGGACTCGTAAAGTCGTCTCCATTGAGGTTAAAATGGCCTTGCAAAACGGATCGCGCCGTACTTGAGCCCTTTTAGGCTGTTAACTGCGGATGCTTTGTGCGAGCATTCATACTTCCAGTCATGCGTTCTTAGCGATACTGCATGCTACCGGTACCAGATGTAGGAAAGGCCAGAGAGCATGCCGTGTGTGTAGAGTTGCCCGTACTAAACACTTTCACCAGCAGCGGGCCCGGTGGGTCAGTACGGTACGGCGGCGGTGCCGTGCCGCCGGTACGGATAGGGTCAGTACGGTTTAGAGGAGTGGGAAATCATTGACTAATTGGTAGTCATCTACGCTCGTAGCCATTTTTGCTGCGTACCGCTCATAAAATTCGTTGCAAAACAACGTCAGGAAATAAACACTAGCCGAAATCTAGCATTCCTGCCGGCGCGAGGTTCGCAGTATGCCGGCCATGAACTTACAGGGAATGGGCGACATGGCAGCGCCACTCTTCATGAACACCGTGTGCCCCGCTTCGATGGTCCACTCTCGGATGTTGGCCGAGATGCGCACCGCTCGCGTGAAGTTGTGGTCGTAGCAGGCCTCCTGTGCCCACGGCGCCGCCTCTATGTGCCAATTTTCCGGGTTTTTCATCACCCTCGGGACGTTGATCAGTCCTGGCATGCAGATGATCACGCTAAAGTGCAAGCGTGGTTACTGCGCTTGTGTGACCAGGGATGCTCGGTGAGGCACCTCATGGCAATGGGACTGCAGAGCCTAGAGTCCAGAGCCAAGCCCATGAAAAATGGCGGACACCTTGATCACTACAGTTGAATGGTCGACATCTTGAATTCATAAAAGCACGACGATATCCATCCTTCTGGATACCAAAATGCTTAATCATTTTTTCTTTTATACCGATGCTTCGACTCCGATGCGCATCGGACCGGCCTCTATTACAACTAGTGCAAGGATAGCAAAGTTTAGCTAGAACTTCTGTGACTAAAATCGATGCCCTTAGCTACGACGAAATGCTGC
This sequence comes from Aphelenchus avenae, assembly GCA_020875895.1. Classification (NCBI taxonomy): domain Eukaryota; kingdom Metazoa; phylum Nematoda; class Chromadorea; order Rhabditida; family Aphelenchidae; genus Aphelenchus; species Aphelenchus avenae. The sequence continues at coordinate 67,517 of JNEY01000209.1, forward strand.
GAAGGTTCCAGCAGTGCATTCCGGAACCCCACGTAATGACCCGCTTAGGAGCTAGAAAGCTCGACCGTAAGAGCCCCGACGTCAGGAATGCAAGATAAATACGCGACAGAGCCTAGAATACCCGGTCTGGTGGACGGAAGGGGAGACCAAAGTCTATCTAATCAAGCAGTGCAAGTGACTGCAGTCATTTCCCGCACACTCACTTACCCATCCTCACAAGTCGGCGCTAAGTCGGCTCGCATGTCCAGTTGGAAGAAGGTTCTGTACTCGGGTTGCATGGAGACGCATTCGGTCGACGCGCAGTGCGTGCTAAAGTCGAGGTTAGCGTTGAGCTTAAACGCGACACTAGCCTGTTGAATAGGCATTCCGAGTCGTTCTTCGCCGGCTTCACGTGAACGTACAAGTCGAACTCGACCGGCTCATCCTCGTCTCGATTGGCCGAGACGTCGCTAAAACGAGCAGTTTTCGAAGACGTTTGCAAGGATGGTTGTCTAGAAGTGACCGCGTGGCTGCGTAGCAACACAACGCTACGTACCCGCAGATGCTAACCAACATCTCGTCGAAAAAATTCTGACAAAAAAGAGTAAACAATTCTTATGTCAGATGGCTAGAACAGGGCGCCCTAAAGTCGATAATACTTGTGGACTACGAGTTTATTAATGAAATTTTATGGGGACGTCTGAGAGTCTAGACCGTAGGCGCTTCACGATGACCTATAAGTACAACGTACACATATCCAGTAATCTTGTCGCGCTTGAAAGGGGCTTGATCCGCTTGTGTGGTGGGCGGTGGCCGCGTCCTACGCGTTTTTGCTGCCGGTGTACCGGCCGTACTCGTTGCCGACGCGACCGCGTGGGTAAGTCCCAGGAGGAAAATTATAGGGCACAGGTAGCGAAACCCCATCGATCGCATGATGCTGGTGGTATGGTAGTGTCGTCGAGGGGTGTTTCTACTGGTTCATACGTGGCACCGAGAGACCTTACGCCTTCTTCCGTTTATCGTATGTCTTTTAGCAATGCGATTGACGTGCGAACATGGCTTAACGTCTGACGTGTTCACGTCACCGACGTCAAAACCACTTAGCAGTGTACGTGATTGACAGTCATTGGCAGTATGGAAACGACGACGTTCTGAGCTGCTTTGCTGTCTTTGTTTGGCGAACTAGAGAAGCTACTGGAAGAAAATTTCATTCACGTTACATACAAAGATGACTCAAACCTTCTTCATGTGAAGGGAACACCACCTTTTCGCTGTTACAACCCTTCGAGGGTTGAAGTCAAACAGACGCCTACGAATCGGGTAGGCAACAAATGAAGTATTTTGCCAGCAAGAACTTTTTGAGAATGATACTCAAGGAGACCGTGTGTTGGTAGTTGTCGCATTTGAACTGGCAGCCTTGCACGAATATTGTCACGTAGAGGTGCCTGACGATCTCCGTTTACACCTGGACCCATCAAATGTGAGCCCGAAAAAGTTCTAGTCATTACGTAGTAAGAATCTTTATGCAAGTGTCCTGTGTAAGTGAATTAAGTTTCAAGTGCACCTTGAAGGGTACAATCTTGCCATTTCTTTAATGTCGACTTTAGTTGCAGTCACAAGACTAGCCGAACAGAGCACACCTCTTTAACCAATTCCTGTTGAGCGATGAGTGATAGCGCTGGCGGCGTCCTTACATATTTAAAGCGGTAGACTTTCTGATCGGATTTGAAAGAACTACCGCCACATTGCAGCAGCATCAGATTATCGAGTAGTGGAATCTTAACGCAATGCTCTTTCTTTCTGCTTTACACTGAGCTGCAAAAATGCGGCAAACCCTATCTGCGATTTTGTTCGTATCTGTGGTTACGACTGTCGTGGCCGGCGCCAGCTACTATGCCATAGTCACGGGAAGCCCCCGCTGCAACGGCACCGAGGCGGCGACGCCACTTAAGATCATCGTGAACCTGCTTCAGCAATCCGCGGGAACGTACTACATTTTGGCGTATGTTCCCCTTAATATTATGCTAGGCGTCTGTTGCAACTCTTACCAATGGGTCTTAGGCCGCAGTCGGCCCTTTTCCTGGGAACATGAATTTCAAACATAAGCCAGCGGTTTTAGCGCATGTTCTTTGGAAAACCTGCAGGGTTCGCAATGATATAAGACAATGTGTGCAAAATAGTATGCGACGACCGTACGACTTGATATTTTGATGGATTTTGGCCATTTTGGGCACAGCACATTTTTCGCGTTTCGTTAGGCCCGCGCCATCCGGCGCAAGTCAGAAATATTAAGATTCGAGCTCGCTTGCACAAGTATAGTTTGATATGAAGCATATCTCATCCAAACACCTGAAATCATTCATGTTTGCTTAGAAAGACCACCGCCCGCGAGGCCGAAAACGTGACGCTCGAGGCACCGTTCGACTTAATGTATGGCCCGCTGCGTGTCGCCGTACAGCATGCCTGCCCTAACGGCAAGGTGGCAAAATCCAACGTGCTTGAAGACGGCCGCGTCAGTGGCCCGAATGTGTTATTCGCGCAACCGCACAACGGTACCCTTATGACGGAGTTTCGCTACGACTTTGGTGAACTTTCACTGTGACTGGACCTAGCGTTTAAAGATGCGTCACAAGAAGCGAAATAAACTCCGCCAATACACACACCTTACACCAATACACACAAGAAGGACAGGCACACCTTGTTGCGAGGACGTTCGTTGTACGCCAGTGCCACTGCTATAGAGTAAACCGTTTAGCCGGTAATAACCGGTATGTTGACCGTTCAGCGAGGACTGATAACTTCCGGCAAAGACTGCGGAACCGCTTCCCCAATAAAAACAGGCACAAAATAGAAATTCTTTTTTATACATCAACATGGACCTGGAATTTCTTACGTAGCAAACGTTTTCCTGCTGGAATTTGGGAAGCTGTTCTCGAGTTTTTGCTGTATCACCTGCATTGGGACTTTTTTATGTTAGCATTCACCTTTCATCAGTTTTTGTTGCCAGGTCGCATACAAGAATGTAAAGGCAACTGCCCGACCATCACTCAAAGCGAATCAACACGCGAATACGCGACCGCCTAGACATCTACCATTGGCGTTAAGACTTCTAATAGTCAAGGTCCTTACGGAACAACCTGTCGTGCTGGAGGCACGATTCAGATTTGCAGGGTTTCCCGCTTACTTAGTTGTCTTCGTAGCCAAACAAGTGGCTGCTTATCGAGCCTCTAGTAACTCAACTAATATTGCACTGTGTTGCATGACATTTAACCAAACGGTTTGGTTGAAGCCTCGTCAGGTGCAGGACGCCATGCCTTTGCCTTCACGACGACGTTGGTTGGAAACACATTTAAACGTCAAAAGTTGACGGACGCATGACAGGCACAGCGTAATGTATTGTGTCACGGACTGACTGAGATTGACGCTTTCACGCGGAGCCAGAACCGACCGTACGACGTCGACGTGGCAGTCGCGTAGGGCCTAGAGAACGTTCACGCGTGGCTCGGCGCTGTTGTTGGAATGAAACAAGCTTCGTTTGCGCTAATCCTTGTGGCTCTGCATCTTTGTCAGTCAAAATCGGAGAAGGTCGTCCCAACGCATCGACCTGATGACGGTGACGGGCCTCTGTACAAGCGCGATAAGCGTACCGGAACCGTGTAAGTATGGTGGCATCCTTTCATTCACTGCAAAGCAAAAGGACTGTTATTCGTTGACTTTAGTGAGCTACGCGCGGACCTAAAGAAGCCAGTGGATGTTGATCTTTACCTTGCATACGCCCCGGTTTTGAACCCGAAGGACTCGAAAGAGTGTCTGTACGACGACGAGCAAACGCGGTATGAAAGGAGAACATCCAAAAGTACCTATATGTTTCGTCGTTCAACGCTTTCAGCGACGAATACCCGTGTGCGGAGCACGAATGTGTGTCGAACGAGCCACGCTACTTCACCGTCTTCGAGCTCGACAAGATGATGAACGTTGTCCCCACGTGCAAGAACGGGTAAGGGACAAGGGAATGGACCAAAGGTCGGAAACCGTAACTGTGGTACGACCGACCGTACCCTACCTCCGTACAATCGGTGCGATAGGGTCGGCCGGTACGGAGCAGGGCAGCGCTCCATTTTGCTCGATATTTAGCCCTAGTAAGGACCGTATCAGAATAACTCTCTGTACTGCTCGTTTGAGCTTTTGCACCTTTTTCGAGATTTGAGGCGCTTGTTTTCAGTAAGTGTACCTGTTTAGCGTCATAGTGTGTCTACCGGGCATGCCACACTTCACCAACGTTAACCCGGAGACTCACTCTTTCGCCACGAGAAAGTGGATGGAATCGTGCCTGGAGTCGAACTACACTCGAGGCCTTCGAATGTCGGTGAACGAGACACACTGGATCCTCGAAACGGGGCACATTCTCTTGGAAAAGGACGAATCGAACAAAGGGGAAACGAAGGAATTTCCGGGTACAAAAATAGGCGATGCCTTAACATAAAGATCCGGAGCCGTACCGTACGGGTACCGGACGGAGGGTCAGTACTTTATGGAGTACGGTATTGCTTCGTTGTCTCGACCTTTCGTACCGTGCCAATTACGGCAAGTTCTGTACTCCGAAAACGTACGGTACGGAGTAGGGCACGCTGAGTCGGTGCGGTACGGAGTACGGCAAAGATGATGCGTCCCTGACGGGTCCATACTCTATGCCGTACTGCTCACTGTACACTTTACTTCGGAAGAATTTGTGCTATTGCCTAGGCCCATACGAACTGCAAAAGGAAGCCGACGGAACATTTATCATGGACAGCCGACGCCTCAATAAGGTCATAACACCCAACAGCTCCATCCGTGGCTTCGACGCCTTCGAGAAGTACTATGCCACGTACGCGTACGACAGCTTCGCTCAGTGCGTGTCGAAGACGGGCGGCGCCATCGTACCGCACACTCGGCGCGTGATCGGAAGCGATCAATGTCAAATGCAGCTAACGTTTGTACGTAATTACGGCGAACCTAAGGAGATTCGCCATACTTCCACTGCGGTTAGGGTGGCCAAACACGGGAGCCCAGTCTAAATGCGGATATGATGAACTCTTCAATGCCACCCGGCTAACACATTTTAGGACAATCATTGGCTCGGCAAAAAAAAAGATTTGCGTGTTTTTACCGAAAGATATGGTTACGTTACGGATTTGGCCTTTTCCCATTTTGGTCCAACGGCGTTGCGAGACCGGCCTGGGAGGGGGGGGGATGGTAAGGGGGGACCCTCACCATTTTTTCGGCGCCAGTCTTCGGCCGACGCCGAAAAATTGCCTTGGTCCCCCCTTTGGTACTTTTCGACAAGTCAAAATTTTGCCCGTTAATGGTGTTAAAAAGCGTTTTTAAGCGTATTTAAACATAAAAAAGCCCGCCGCAGGCGCCGCCAGAGCAAATTTTTGGTCTAGCTATCAAAAGATTATTGGAAAATTGAGTAAAATCTTGAAAATCCCACCCCCCCCCCCTTGGAAAAATTGACGCTCAAAAGGCGATTTTAGAGCATTTTTACCTAAAATGCCCGCGGCAGGCGCCGCCAACGCGATTTTTACTCTTCTTTCACAAAATTAATCGGAAATTTGAGCAAAAAGTGACAAAATATCACTTGCCTTGGCCCTTACCCCTCGACGGCCTTCGGCCGGCGACGGGGGGAGCCCCCCCCCCCCTCCGTAACGCCCATGTTTTGGACCGAATATGTTGCATTATAGGGCGTGGGGTGGGCAGCTCCTTGTCTACAGCAAAGCAACAGTTTGTAAGTGAAACTGAATTTTGCATCAAAAAGTCGAAAAAATAAAACCTGCAAAACGGAAACGCGTAACCAATCGAAAACAGAAATTTACGGGTTTAAAAGGCATTTTTATCGTGCTGATAATGGGGGGGGCAATGTGGACAAATGCTGAGAGCGTGGAGGGATGCGTGGGAGCGGGTCCAAAAATTATATATCAGGCATTATGGGCTATGGGCTGTTTTCTGAGCGCTCACGGGATTTCACTTTAGTTATCAAAATTTTGCCAAAAAGTCGCTGATTTTTTAAGCCTGTGTCTGTCTGGCCCTCGGTGAAACAGACTCGTTTCGTTGAAATATCTTCCGGCTCGAACCTTTAACGACCATCTCAGGCCTCCGGGCCTCTGTCGGGCGGAAAGACACCATATTTGGCATGGAGCAAGTAGGTATAATTGTACCAGGCGCATCAGCAAAAGCACCCATAGTCGACCAAAACTTTGTTGAATGCTTTAGCCACGCAGTTTTTGCTGAGAGCGATCACCCTTTCTCGCTTGCCCAACTAAAGCTCTCAACGATAGCGCTACCTTTAGCGAAGCGCGTTGATGACGCCATTCGCGGTCCTCGGAACCGTCTGCGAGGTCGGCTGGGAAGAGCTGCACTCGTGCAACAACGGCGGCGGCCAAAACACGACTGTTTGCAGGATAACGATCGAGACCGGCGTCATCACCGAGAACTTCGACGGAGTCACTGTGAGTGACACCGAAATAGAGCAGAAGACAGAGGAAGAGACAAAAGCTATCGACAAAACGGTCACGCTGGAAAAGGTCGCAACCTTGAACCTTAACGCCGGCGGAAATGCCAACGGTGGCTACAGCGGGGGCAACCTAAAGGGACTGATGAAGAAGTGGGGCGGAAAGAAATCTACCGCTAAGCCGCGGGACAAACCGAAAACTACCCCTACGCCGGTGGACGGAAATGGTACGACGCCGATACCACCGCCTAGAAAAGGCACCGCGAGCGCCCGTTTCGGAATCGGCGGTGGCGTCAGCGACGACGACGAGGACACGGACAAGATTGTGGACCAAACGACGGTAATCCTTTTTGTGATCCTTTAGACAAAGCTCGAAGCCATAGAACTGCAGAGAATCGTAGTTAGTGGGCATTGAGACATGCTCTTTTCTGGCCGCGCGAGGGCAAGTAAAATCCGGCAATACCCCCATCGTCCTCGTAGGACGTCTTCCGCTTCGAGCTTATCACAGTGGCAACTTTGATAAGCCTGGCCTTCACCACTATAACCACTATAAGACAGTTCAGTTTCTCGACCATGACATTAGTCCGCGAAGTTCGGACATCCTTCGCAATCTATCCGCCTCTAGCACCATATATCAGGACGTATTCCAGACTTACGCGCCTGTACTGTATGCCTTACCGTACCGTACTGCGTACCATGTTGGCCCTGTACGGAGAACGGTACGACATCATCGTCCTATGGCCGAAAATCCATTGGTACGGACTATAGTTCGGCCTCAATGCGGGCCGTACCGTACTCCGTATTTTTCGGTATGGAGTACGGCACAGGAGGGCCGGTACAGAACGGAGTTCTGTCCGGTGTAGGGGGAGGGATGTCGGCCTCTAAGTATAACATGTTCCGTCCGTTAAGTATGAACAGGCTTCACTGAATGAGGTTACGGTCTTGCTACGTCCGTATGTAAAGGCAGCCGACCCATAACTACGGGACGTACTGGCCAACACGGTACGCTTTACGGTACGAGTGGGTACGGTCAGTACGGATTTCCGCTACCGGAGAGGGGATACCGATCCTCAGCCGATGACAGTTGGAGAATCCTTTTGAAAGAAAGGTGAAAACATGGATTAAATCCTGACACAGGTTGCGATATCGAGAACAGAACGGCTAGAAATATAGCTCTGTTTGTGCACAAACGATATCTCCCTACGTAAAACCTGCGTGGGGACCTTTCCATTTTTACACTTCGCGGTTATAACGCGGCGCAAATTCTAGGGCCTACGAAGAGAGAAAATTTTAGGACATGTTTCAAAAAACCCTCACGCAGACGACGGAGCTCGGGAAAGAAGTGATTGACTTGGCAAAGAAATCTACCGTGAACCACCTGGTGAACAAATACGTACTCGTAACGCCACCGGGCTACTATCAGTCCATCGATTCGTTGAAGATGACGTGTCACACTACAGGACAGCCGGACGTCTCCGTCTATGTGGGCTTTGTGGACATCCGCTCGAGACAGGCCGGCTCGAGCGAGGTAAAACAGAATTTCGCTCTTACCGCAAAACCTTGCAAGAAACGATTCTCTAAGTAAGCGGCATCACAGCTAGGTCTCGGTGGCACAGGAAAACATGACCGAAAGCACAGACAAGACTCCCCGCAGGCGAGACCAGCAAAATTAAGATAAAAACTGTGAAAACATTTGCACTGGCGGCGGTGGGGAGCGGTTTTATCTAGTGCTTTTGTACACGTACGCACTCCCTCGACCCCCCCCCCCCCACCATCCGTGTGTATTTTTGTGCCCTTATACTCAAGTGTACTATGCATATGACCCCTAACTACCCTAAATAACGTAATAAATCGATGCCGTTACTATGTTCCCAGATACGAATTTATACGAGAAAATTGCGGAAACATATTCAGGCGACTAATTCCGCGCAACCTTCAGGTCAGTCATCAGTACTCAGCGGCCGGTGATGCCGTCAAGCAGAACTTCACCGCTGAGCAGCTAAAACTCGAGAGGCTGCGAGTGGGTAGGGCGAGCGATAACGACGTCGACGTCCGGGCGAAGACCGACTCGCCCGCGGTCGTCCCGTCGAAGACTGATTTGCCCGCGGTCGACAAGCCGAAGACGACGCGCTCACTGACACCTTCACTTACTCAATCTACAGGCTATTCTGGCTCCACTTCTCCGAGCCAACCCGGCTACGGCTTCCAGCCGCCAGGTGGTCCGTATATGATGCAGCCGGGTAAGCCTTGGCCCAACCCATACGAGGACGACGTGCTCATCGTCGGCGACTTGTCGCAGCTGTACAGGTAAGGCACGAGCGTTAGAGGTGCGTCGTGAGGCGACCTCAAAATCGATGGTCTGCGCTTCTAGTGAAAGAATGGCTGCAAGACGGTGCTGCCTCAAGCGGCTAGTTTTGCTCCCCCCTTAGTGCTCTTTGATGGCATTGCCTAGTCAATGTAGTTTTAAGGGATAAGACGACGTGTAAATCCTGCATTAGAACTTACGTCTACGTATAAGAACCTTTATTTAACCGACTTAGATGTGTTTTGTGTCATTCGCTGCACACCGCACAAGAAATGGCAGCGGGCCATTCGAAAAGTTAAAATTCTGACCCGAGTAAAGAGGCAGCAAAAGCGAAAAATGCAAGACTTATGTAGGTTACTTGAAGACACTAGCCTGGCTTACTCGTAAGATAGGGTAACCAGTAAGCAATTTGCGATAATTCCCAACGAATGGTCGTGGGCGTTTTGGCAAGCTACAAAAGCTGAAAAAAGCGGTTGCGAGTCCGAAATTAGAAATTCAGAGGCAGTTAAAAAGACAGCAACAATGACAACGGTAGATTAAGACAGAATAGACAATGGCAAAACGGGTAAAATCAAAAACGAGTAAAATCAGTATTTCGCGAAAGTGCCAAAAACCATTCGGAACATGGCGTCTTTTCGATTAGGTGGGTGAAGTTAACACACAAAGCTTTCCCGTGAAGATGGTGTTACTTGCAGGGACCTTCTACGCTACTGGGACGACAAGAGCCCGGCGTCCGGCGGTAGGCTTCAGTACGCGCTGCAGCAGCCACAACAACCCGTTTACGCGCGACCCGTGGTCATCCTGCCGCAAAGTACGCCCTCTCCTACGACAAGCGGCACGCCGCAGCCAAAGACCACTACACCAAAGCCCGATGCTCATGTTTAGTTTACGGCACCGATGAGTTCATAAACTGCAAAGAAAAGCACTGGATCGTAGCAGAGTCTTACTCGCATATATTTATGAGAACTCGATATGGTCCGGTCAAGATTTCCTAGCCCTAGAAAGGCCGATCCGAGTTGAAAGCCGTTCCAAGTTTAAAGTAGGACCATTTGAGACTGTCCGTGTACTTCGTTGTGATGAAGAGACTCGTCCATCGAGGGCCGATCGCGCCTTCGGCATACGACGCGCCAAACAAGGGGTTGAGGTTCCCATGCAATTTGGAACGACAGGATATGGAAGTCCTACCGAACAGCATGGCAGCAGTTTAATTGCAGCAGCACAGTCAAAAGCTCAAATTGTGGGACTAAAGACCATGAGCGATTGTTAATCTGCTTGATCTCACACCTGATTGTACGAAAACGTTTTCCAGGCCTCTCTTTGAGATCACCAAGGTCCTGAACTGAAACTGTCGTCAAATCGTATTGAAGACTAGGCTCATAGTCGAAAATCGTCCTCGTCATCCTAAAGAGCGTCGTGCCAGATTTCTCGTCCCAGCCCGGCACAGTTTAAAGCCAGACCCACAATTTCCGGACGGACCTAGCTGAGCCGTCTCCGGTCGGCCCACTTTTCGTAGTTCTCGTTTCGTAGTACTCAGCACTTATTGCACACCGCCTTAACTCGCTCTGTCTGGAAACGTGCAACAACCTAAATTCTTTCCGGGACGCGGAACCCACGAAAATACGGGTATTTCTCGTATGACGCCTAGCGCTTAGATTAGCTTGAAACGTTTCATTGCAAAATTCTGATCACAAATGAAAACGGAATTGCAGAGGCACCCTCCTGTTCATTTCCACGCCTTTCGTGTCGCATTCCTCGTCCTCACTACACACCGACATGAAAACAAGCGTGAAATTTTCGAGATGACGAAGGGGGGATGGGGGTCAAGGCACTGATGATGCCAAATCGACGTGCGTCGAAAACTGTGTTTCTTTTTCCCCGTCTCGGAATTCGGGCTCTCGTATGGAGTTTTCAATTTCAAGTTTATTTGCCCTGGTGTGCTCGATACAAGCAAAAAAAAACTTTATACTCCTTAAGAAAATCAGTTTGAATGTTGGCGCTAATGAACGAATGGCGAAAGAGTGCCGTCTGAGGCGGTAGGACCGGATCGTAATCGTGCCCCTTAATTCCTGTTGGCAGTGCACTTCCTTTGGCCGTCTCCTCCTGGCGGGGCAAAGCAAAGCAGCTATCTTCGCAGTCCTTATGGGACTTGCAGCTTTCGCCTTTCATGAGTAAGAAATCGCAGACTCTGTTCTTCGCATTGTGCGGCGTTCCCTTCTTCAGGACGCATCTGAGAAGCCTTCCGTTTCTCCTTTTTGGCGGGCAGTCTCCAGTGCTTCTGCATGATTCTAAAGTTAGCAGCATCGCTCGCTTCCGAACTAAACAGATGTGTTCAAGGCAAATTTTCTGGAAGAGACTTAATTCTACCTTCGCAGTGGTCTGGTATGACGCAAACATACTAGAAGTAAAGAGAAGAAACAAACCCCAGAAACCGTAGTAACAGCGGAACCCAAACAAACGACAAGGTCTTAGGGCTTTGGGAAGAAAATGACTGGTTAATTATTTAAATTTAAAATACTCATAGTCCGCCTTAATTCATGCGAATATTCAAGCAAGTAAAAAGCTGATTTTTAACGACACTGACCAGAGTTACGGGGGCTTTGGTTTAGCTAGCAGAACTTTATATCTGTGGATGCTAATTAATGATTGTCAATGAATTTTGAGAGCTTCCAAGTGCATCCTGGAAAGTGTAGGACGGTTTTCGGTAAGACACACCCCTCCCATGTCCACCTCAAAACCCTCATATCTAATCGCAGGCTACCTGGTTAAAGACAACCTTGCCCGCTGCTTAGTTTACCGGTAAGGCCTTCCTATAGATGACGCAAATAGCAACATGCGATAGGTCACAATAACCTGAAGAGGTGCTGTGCTGTTTCCAAAAGTTTCAAATTTGCTCGCCCCAGGCTAATGGAGGGCTTCTCCGCTTAATAACCGCCGGACGACTTCAAGTAAAACATATAGAAAGTAACAAGCAGATATACTGATTTTGTAAAAGGAAGTCCACGCTAGGGCTGTGCACCCAACGGGGCCGGAAATCCAAATTGAAGTCAAAATTTAAAACCGGGTCCGAACGCCTGAACCTGAAAAACACCGCATATCGACGCCGAATCCGGAATTGTACAAAGCGTTCCATAGACCAAAAATCTGGTCGATGGCGGATGCGACTGGCAGATCAAAACCGAATCCGAAAACAAAAAACATCAAATTCAATTAAAATTTGAAACAGAAATTGAATTCCTCCAGCTCTTGTGCGAAAATAATTCACTTTGAATCGTTTGTTCTGGATGCATGGTATCCAGGGGGATTTTCCAAGACAAGAGGCCGGTTTTCCGGAATTTACCTGGCAGAATGTCAGAACGCATTCATGCTTGACAAGAACAACAAAACGACTGTAGAAAGTCTTCAGGTCTTCCGAAGGGTTCTTCGGTTACAGGCCACCCAGGAAACAGGAAGTGGCCATTGAAATAGTGTTGCTTGTGCTCGTGGAATCGCGTAAGCAGCCCATGGCTTCTCGCCTGTCCCACCGAATAGACTAGGGCTGGGGACCGTTCGGGTCCGCAACCGAAGCCGAAGTGTAGGTAAAATTCAAACCCAAGCCAAAGACCAAAGCCGAAAAAAAACACCGAAGATTGAAGCCGGAGTTTCCCAGTCCTGTTATCGACGCGGCGCAACCGTCGGAACAGATGCGAAGGTAAAACCTACTTGGTAGGGACCTTTACCTATTTACCGAGGCGAAGTGGCGGCAGCGGTCCTTGCGGCACTAAACATGCATCGTACACGCAGTGCCGGCAATTTTCAAACCGGATGGTATTAAACGTAGGATCCGCGGTGAAGTCAGTCCGGTTATCCTGTATCGTGGCACGGGTCCTGCTGGCTGCTGTTGTTGCCGTGAACGCTGGAGCGGTGAAATCTGGTACGGTCCCGGGCGTCGGCCTGGTGCAAGCTGGTTCGATGGTTGTGCTAGTGGCCGCCATTGCATCGGCGGCATCTGTTGTTGTTGTTGTGACGCTGGTTGCTGGTGCACTTGTTACGGCGGTCCATAGACCGGTTGGCCACGAGCATCCCTTCCGAGTAAATTGGTATGGGTGAGTTTGATTGTTGCTGTTGCTGTCCTTGTGGCTGGTACATAGGCGCCATCTGCTGTTGCTGTGGCGCTGGTTGCAGCTGCATTTGTGGGTGCGTATCCTCCTGGGGTATAAGCGTATGGATTGTTGTAGACAGCCTGCGGTACGCCTAAATGTCCTAACGCAGCAAATGTTTGCCAAAATACATTGATTTATCTGTTGCTGAACCTGTGCCGGATATTGTTGCACTCCTAAAACGGTTCAGCGTTAGCCTTGCTCAAAGTGCCATGACCTTACACCGTATTAACTGGAATAATTTCCTCTTATCTCCGTCCCCCATATTGTACCTGCCCCTGTAGAGGTCTAGCCGAAAAAATTCTTCTCTTTTGGGAACCTATTCCCCTCCGCTTCAGTAAGGGGCATCTTAGGCCAAATAAGGTGCTATGACACAAACATGCTTGGGCGGTTCTTACTCCAGTCGAAGCGTAAGGAACGGCCTAAGCATGAAGCTAGGCTGGGGAGTTGACAAGGCAGCGGAATGATTTCCGTAACTTATCGAAAAGATGATAAATGTGAGCCATCTAAGAACATGAGATGCTCGTCAAGCGTTTTACCGCAAGTGTTAAATAGATCAATGTGGCGCGTTGCAATACATTGCTGCATGACTGGTACGGGTGCCAGTGCGTTCTGGTACTTACCGCCCTGTGGGTTCTGAGCGTAGTACGGTTGCACGGCTTGATATCCGGGATTTGGCGGTCCGGGCACTTGTTTTCGCGACGAAGGCCAAGTCTTATTACGCACGTCGCCTAGGCCCTGTTTGGAATTTTTGCTGGGCCGATTCCGAAGGTGTAAGGGAGGGATTCCGCATCCTTGCGAAAATTCCTGTGGGTCACGTTAAAAAGGGGGAGGCAGCATGAAAATAATGTGGCGGGAGGGGGGGGGGGCATCTGGCATTAGTACAAACCAGAACGTTGACTACCGATTGGGTCTTAGCAGGCTGCCAGATTGCAGGCCCTTCTCGGCAAGGCCAAGAAGCCGTGTCGTACCAGGTCGGGCCCGGACACCCCCAGCAAAAATACCTTGTACGTTGCCTGGCACTGCGACGGAAGCACTGGCCACGTGTATCCGTTGTCAACGAGGTACCACTGGCCAGTAGCGGCATGCTGTCTGTACGTGACTCCATTGGGCCAGGGGAACGACACTAGACCAGGTTGGGCTCTGGCTACCGCCGGGACCGCCCGACCGGCGGAGACTCTTCGGCGGAGCAACCGTTAAATTCCTCAGCTTATGCGCGCATTATGCGCCGGCACGGCAGTCTTTAGCTGAAGCGTCCTTGGCGTTGGCCGCACTCGGTAGGAGTAGGAAAATACAAAGCACAAGCAAGCGACTAGACATCATGGGTATGCTCGAATCGAATGTATGTCGTGGGCGCCAGCGTTGTCTTCTTGTTTAATGGTGGGAAATCATTGCACGGCATGTGACGTGTCACGCTTAGTGACGTGCCTGCAATGATGAAGTAACACTTTGTGAATTTTCGCCTAGCCTTCAGCATTCGCCAAAATGAGATCGTAGCTGAATTTAAACCGAAATAACATATAAAAATCCGAAAGTTGGCGCAGTTAAATGACCCCATTTTGTCCAACTTGGCAACCGGACGCGATTTGTCCGCTGGACCGTCGTGGGCGGCTCTTCGGTGGAGGATCCGGCTCAAGGTCTAGCTCTTGTTCGCATTCTACGGTGCCATTGGCATTGTCGTGCAGCAGAAGGATCTTTGGAATCGCCGAAACTTGCGAACAGCAGGAGAGGGCCTAGTAAAAATATTGCACTTTTCATTTCAGCGTATGAACTATTAATGTATGAACGCGAGCCTGGTCGGCAGGACAACGATCACATTCGCTCTGTTAAACCCAAAGTGTGAGAATGACGATATACGTTTTGTTTTACTGTCAGCCTGTCATATGTCGCTACACGCGCCTATTACGACCGTGACTGACGTTCCTCCCCCAGATGGTTTTAGAGCAGACGTTTGTGGCCGACGATTATGCTGGGCAAAAGACCAGTAACAAGTCTCCACATAGCTCCAACAGGAACGTCGATCCCCGTAGAGGTGTCCAGCTTTCGCGTCCTTAAAATACGAACATCCCTAGCCCTATAAGCCCGCATGATAAGGTCCCGACTCTGCACTTGTCTTGCCTGGTAAACTTGCAACAACTAAAATTGCCCGTATATTGCGAGACGGATACGTCTTGCGTGCGCATGCATAATTCTCCATGACATGTGCATATCGCCGTCGCTGTTTTATCTTCCTTTTTTTGAAAAAATGCTTAAAAACACATGGCTTCACCGGCAAGAAAACTCAGTAAGCTCAGCTTTTATTACCTAACCATTTTTACAAAAGGTAACTCCAAACGTCAGATTACAATCAAACAATTATTTTGGTGACATTTAGTCTATGGGCGTTCGGCCGGTTCCTGGTAACCGACATAGGCAGTGTGAATGATCTTCGCCGCATGTCAGCTGATCAAACATAAGCAGATCCAAGTGCCTACTAGAATAGAAATCACTTTTCAGTTTCTGCGGGAAAAAAAACCGAGGTCCTATTCAATTGTGGAATCCTGACATACAGGGAACCAAGCGATAGGGCCCCGGATACTGCGGAAGCGTTGACCCCGATCCTCTGAGCAAACACAGATTATACCGAGCCACGACGGCGACGTGCGGGCCTACCAAAGCCATTTCTGTCATCCACTGGATAGAACGAGTACTTAAGCTCGTGGAAAAAACAGGCAGATCATTCGAGTCTCTACCGAGCCTACCATGCGCTCTGTCCTGATTCTAGCCGGCGTTGTGGCCGCCGTCAACGGCCTAGGCCTCATCCAGCAGCAGCTGAACAAACCCATAGAGGGCGGAAAGTTCACCTTCTACGGCGCCGCTGGCCGCGGTGCGTGCGGCTACGACGTGGTCGAGTACTCGGCCGCCGTCTCGGGCAACCTTTTCGACCCGGCGGCCGCGTGGGTGCCGTCGAACCTTCCGGACGGGCGCTACGTGCTCAACGATCCGATCTGCACGGGCATCTGCGTGAAGATCACCTACAAGGGCAAGAGGTACGACAGCCTTTCGAGGTGCAAAGGAAAGAATTTTTTTATCGCTCAAAGGGTTAATGATTTTTATTAATTTCAGCGCGGTCTTCCCGGCCGATAACAAGTGCCCTGAGTGCGCACCCGACCACGTCGACCTGTCCCAGCCTGCCTTCTTGTGCCTCGAACCTCTCGGCGGAACCGTCGGTATTGCGACTCCGGCCACCATCGAGTACCTTTTGTGCAACACCACCACGGTAAGGAGGCTTGCCATCGCTGCGTCTGATCCCCCAAAGAATTCAAGGTTAACACCAGCGTACTGTCCCAAGTAATATTATTCACCAGGAACCGTTACGCATTTGAGTAGGGCCTTCTATGTTGGCCCATCCCGACCAGAATGGCTACGGCAACTACAAGCTTGCCCATTCTGGCGTGTCGTTGTGAACATGTCGCGACGTTTGCACTGAATACGGCACGCTACGGCATGAGACAGCATTTTATGGGGTCGTATCTACTCGCGTGCCATACTGACCCCACCATTCCCCCCTCTACCGTACTACCGTACCGTAAATAAGGCAAAACAGTACGGTACTGAGTAGGCACAGTACGGCGCTTTATCTCCAGTACAGACATTTTAGCTGTGAACCTTTGCTATTTCCTGGCTCTGCTGGATAAAGCTGATTTTTTTTGGTTGCTATGCACCGGACGTTAAGGTGAATACCGGCTGCGACACGTCATCCGCACCAGCTCCCGCGCCTGCCCCGGCACCAGCCCCTGCTCCAGTCCCGGCACCTGCTCCGGCTCCAGCCCCTGCTCCAGGTCCGTCTCCGCCATCCTCAGGCGCCGGTAGCGTCTCAGTAAGCGTCGAGAACACTAAGTCGTGGAACGGCGGCGGCCAAGTGGACATTACCGTGACGAACAACGGCGAGGCGCCCGCCTGCGGGGTGACCCTCAGTCTAGCCAGCGGCTCCGTGCGTTCGGGCGAGTTCTGGAACCTGGTATCCAGTGACCTGAAGACCTTCACGAACCAGTACGACATGTACATCAAAAAGGGCGAAACCTACGGCGCCGGCGCGGTCTACGACGGCGCGCAACCATCCTTCTCCGTGGCCAGCACTAAAGCTTGTTAAGCGCGTGTTCGGTGCTCTATCCACGAGTTGTCCTTTTGGGTTATGTCTATTAAAAGATCAGATTGCACATGTGCCCGTAGTAAAAGGAGCAATGTGGAAGGGGAGCGTTCAGAAATGAATCATTGATTGTGCCGGTTTTGACCAGCTTTCTGGATGGATACTAGAAGATTTGCCACACATCCGACGGGGTTGCTTTGTCAAAAAGGCGACAGCGACGACATTTCCAACAACCGCCCGATATCGCAGAATATTTTAATGCGTTCTCTGCAAAGACGTTACTCGACAGACGAAAGCAACGACGAAGTTTCAACCTCTCTTTGAATTCGGTTTTTTTCTAGAGCACCCAGAAAATACAGTGGTTAAAGTGAGGGAGAGGTTTCGGATCAGCGTTAACGCTCTTACACGCTAGTGCTGGATGTTACAGGGAGGGTGC
Organism: Aphelenchus avenae; assembly: GCA_020875895.1. Classification (NCBI taxonomy): domain Eukaryota; kingdom Metazoa; phylum Nematoda; class Chromadorea; order Rhabditida; family Aphelenchidae; genus Aphelenchus; species Aphelenchus avenae. The sequence continues at coordinate 84,992 of JNEY01000209.1, forward strand.
TAAGGGGCCAGAAAGGCAATGTAACTGTTGCGTATTTTCTGGACGCTCCGCTAGCTCGGGCGCATGAGCTGCCCATCTCATTTAACGCGCGAACCACTAAAGAAGGGTCTCTGTTTATCCCCAATCCAACTCGGGGCGAATTCATAGCCAGCTAGACACTCGCCGCATATGTGATACGCTCGAAGTTCTGAGCGACGCATCGCTGGCAGCCGGATTTGTGAGTGTAGTCGACCTTCGAATGGTGGACATCGGAACGTGCTGAGAGGACGCTCGTATGTGTGACTGGCTCGGCATAGCTTTCTTTCTGAAAAGCGACCAGTCCAGTCAAGAAGAGAAGGATTAATGTCGTACATTCGTCGGTACATCAGTGCGCACGCCAGCGCGTCAACGGACGTGAGGATCCGACTGATGGAGCCGAACATGTTGGAGATGTTTGTCTGGAATATCTAAATGTCTTCGAGGTTAAGACACCGTTACGACGTATGCCTCACCACTTCGAAGAGAAGGCAGCCAGAATGGGGAATGAAGTTCAGTAATAGTTCCGATACGACAGCGTAGAATACGAAGGAATTTCCCTGCAAATGTTTATGTAGAAACTTTCGCAGTGATCGGGTTGTGTCGGCTGCGGTTTCGGACAAGCGAAGATAAGCTCCCAATGCAGGTTCGAAACCAGAACTGGGCGGGCAGTTCCAGTCACAGGACTAGGTGATTGCCGGCCCCGCTCAGAGAGCCAAGGGGTTCTGCCTATCTGCTTGACGGGTAGTCCGAACGCTAGGTGACCCTTCCGTCCATGACATTGCCCGGCGACTGTTCGGGGGTTCGATCTTCCTCCAAAAAGGCAGACCCTTCTTCGAACAAACTCATTTTCGTAGAAAAGTTCTAAAAACATGCAAAGGATACCCTGTCGGTGCTCTACGGAAGCAATAAGGGATTCGAATTAGTGCAAGCCATCACGCTTTGTTGGCTCATAATTTTGCAATCGGTCTGGCCGATCCAAGTATCCACGCCAGCTCGGCTGAAGCGCTAGGACTGTGAGAAGGCTGGTCTACCGTAACGGTGCGGTCCACAGGCTAACACTTCCAGCGGGGTCCTAGTAACCTCGCTTAGTTAAAACTCTTACGGTGTTCTTCGCCGTCGACTTGTAGGTGTACATGAACATCTTGGCGTTCTGTTTCCGCAAAAGGTAGAAAAAGTTGAGAGAGCACGCAAAATTCAGCGTGCCAAACGTCACGCGAACCAGGAACTGCCAGTCGTCGGGCTTCTCGAAGAAGCACACAGTCGCACGGCATGCTGGAAATTATGAGATTGGCGCCACATTCCAGTACCGAACTTTGTACCTGTCAGTGTATAATTGGAAAAGTTCGTGCCGTTTGTGGCTCCATTGCCGCCTACTAGTGTACTGCCCGCCTTTCCGCTCACGCCAGAAAATGTTCCGTTAATCGTTCCGTTAGCGCCAAACAGTGTTCCGTTCACTCCGGGAAACGTTCCGTTCGTTCCAGGCCACGTTCCATTTCCAAAACCCGTGCCATTCGTCGAAGGAAACATTGGCCGCGGACGCATATGACCGTCCACGTAGATGTACAGAGTGACCGCCGTGGCGAAGGCGACGAGCAACAAACAGAGGGTGCATATGATAATCTTGTGAATGGGCTTGTAGTGCAGTCCCAGCAGTAGAGCTAGGGAGCGATCGATGGTTAGGAAGAACACGGCCACCGGAATGCTGCAAGAGAAGCTCCGCTCCCAGATCACGGTCTGAAAGCAAACTCAATTTGACTGCACGAAAACAAAGGTGATGATTATGTGCATTTGCAAAAAATAACATGTAACATGGTAACGTTGCCAGATTTTTTCAAGACTCGCTTTCAAAGCTATTAGATTTTTGGCAATTAATATCGATTACGTGGATCATAGTGGCTGAACTCTAAAGACCGCAGCTAACGGGACGGTCTTAGCAAACCAACTTGGGAAGCTTTCGCTTGCCACTTTACTTGGCACGTGCCAGAAAGAGGTTGAGAGACAGCTCTAGAACAGCTCCAAATGACCTTTTAGGCGCAATAGACCAGCTCGGTTTAGTGGAATAGCAATATTATAGAGTCCACCTCGACGCGTCCAGGGCTTCTTTAGGGAAGCTCCTGTTCCTCTTGGACATTTTACGTATCTTGGACCTGGTATTTGCTCGTTTCCTTAAACTGGGCCGTCCATTATGCGCTGAATTCATGACAACAGGCGAGAATGGTGACAAAGTTCGCCGCATGTGGACCATACAAACCTGAGTTTGAACCACCAGGTAAGACTTGTAATATGCTTTTACTTTGCATTAACGAAGACAACTTACCCAAAAATGCCACTCGAAGAACGGGATGAATCCAATTCCAAGCGATTCACGCAGTCCCGGTATCTTCCCCAGGATGATGTGGAAAGTGTGAGGAAACGACAACACGTTCTCGATGATCCAAAGCACGATGAAGGCCTTCAGGACCAGCGACATCTCGCCGGACGTCGATCGAAAGACGCGTCTCGCTACGCCAATGAAAATGTACATAGCGACGGCGTGGAAGGGCAGAGTGAGGAATTGTCCGTAGCCGACATAGTGAAAGATCGTCCAAAATATCGACCGCTGGTATGTTGTGAAAGCAGTGGAATTGGCCGTTCCGTTCCCTGCGACGAACGTGCCGTTTATCGTACCGTTCGTGCCGTTCGCAAAGTTCATAGTTTACGCCGCAGAACTGGTGCTATTCGACAACTCGCACAGGGCAGCAGATTCTGATCCGATTGCGGATAGTAGTGCTTTTTGCGAACACGCCGGTAAAGCAAATTTTTTACTCACGGAAGTATTCGAGAAGAAAGTGCATGGCGGCCAGACATACGCTGCGTCCCCAGAATAAAGATTTTAGTAATCGCCTACCTATTGCGTGCATTCCCAAGCCCTGATAGCACCACGAACCACGTCCACATGAACTGCGCATATTGTCGGAATAGTGCTTTAATGTGTTACCAATAATCCGGTATCAGACGTCCGTCGTTAAGATCGGAAAGCCAAGACAGTCCAAGTCTGGGTTCTTCCTTGTGCAGCAAAAAAACAGTCAAATAAAAAACCTTGAACAAACATCGACATCCCTATTTATGGATAAGACGAAGCAACAGTGTGCAACGGCCCTTCGTCTCTATCACATCATGTTGTTAAATTTGAAAGCAGCGTGAAAAACTAGGCGTGAAAAACCTAACTTTCTTAATAAACCGAACCATGCGCCCGGTACAACGGCACGGCACGGTGTCTACTTACACAGAGCACAAGTGGTAGTATGAATCGTTGCTTAAGCCACCATCAGGATGCGATGTACGTTGTGTTTGCGTTTGTTTTGCCTGACGAAAGGACGATTTCAACGATAATCGCACATAGCGGCGACGATATGCCACCGACGGTATGACGCGGCGATTTGGAAAAGCAATGGGATGCACGGTGGTGCGGATACAGGGTTGGGGTTTGGGACCTAGGAAGCAAAAAACCCAACGAATGATGGTGGATAATGGATTAAAAATGAGATCGGTTTGTACGCCTTGGCTCAGGCTTACGACGTCTAGGGGAGTGACATATTAATACGAACGCTTCCGCAACTAATTTTTGGTTAAACAGTTCCGCTGTGCGGGTTTTACAAAGCGACAGCTCGTTAAGAATGGAGTTAATGGAGTTGGAAGAGTCGGCAACCACCTGAATGTCACAACTGTTCACGAAGGGAATAGGGGTGCTTTGCAACACGCCTTGTGAAAGTCGGGATTTACCGAACGTGCCCCTAGTTAAAGCCTAAGCAGCTATCGACAAATGGCCCTAGGATCCGTTTGTCTTTTTGCCCGAGGGAAAGCTGTAATTCGTGTCTACGCCGTCAGCCGAGCTTAATGTTCATAGCCACGGGTCATGCGTGACACTAGTCGCCACGGCAAAATTTTTCACTCCGAATTCCCTGTACTGTTAGTCAGACCATAAGTAAACCAGCTGCTTATGCCTAGTTGTGGCCCGCCGCAAAGCTCCATCGAGTCTTTCACACAATAGGGGCCCCAGCTCCAACTTGGCCTCGAGGGGGGGGGGCAAAATTCGCCTCTCGAGGGGCATTTGCGGAGGCGATCATGGGTCGGTTCGGGGGCGGGGGGGGG
>JNEY01000209.1:92513-104573 GCA_020875895.1 Aphelenchus avenae
GACCACCGATTGGCTCCTCATCCGTCCAGCAGATACGCCAGCTCACTACTTCTCGCAGCGACGCGCACCAGTCCACGAACGAGTTATGCGATAGCTGCAGCTCGTCCTGGCAGTACGCGCTTGAAATGTAGTCGCGAGTCCACGCGTAGACGAATCGCATAATGCTAAAAAAAACAAGTAAAACTCATGTCCATAATGATAATTTAAACGTACGTGCTTAACGGGAGGCGAGTTCCTTCGAACCAGCTGTTGCTGCGAATGCCTCGCTTAGCACCGTCGCGTTTGTTGTACACGCATGGGTTGCATACGGCGATCAGCTGCGTGCTCGTCTTCTTTTCGATGGACATGCGACGTGGATTGCCGTTCTGGTCCAAACATCCGTTTTTGCAGATCAGCGGCTCGATTAAGCCTAGCTCTTGCATCCACAACACGGTGGTTGTCTCGTCTGCAGTACGCTGGTGGAGCTCGTTGAAGGTGATCGACATGGTTGCAGCTAAAAGGAGAGAGTAACGTGTGCGGCATGGCTGAACGACTGAATGACCGCTCTCTGAGGGTAAACACGGTCTGGCCTATTCTTCAGGCACCATTCTGCATGTTTTCGCTTCGATATACTTTCCCTCTCCACTAAAGGTGGCGACTTGTTTTCCCCCTCCACTAAAGTTTCCCCCCCCCCCGCTAACCAACAAGATCCTGGGTCCCACCCGTACCGTTAGTACGACAGTACGGTACGGCCGTACCACCTATACGGTTGTCAACCCTTTTATCTGACCCCTTTTGGCGTCGTAACTGCCGACTAACTTGCGAGTTTCGCCTTCTCGTCTTAGAACGGGACCACTGCTTTCGAAAGCTTTCGTTTTCGAAAGCCGTGAAAGCGGAAGTATCGCTATCGAGACAGTCGAGGCTTTATTTCCACGGGCCTCGTCAGCTTAAAGCGGCTCAGTGCGTTTTTATGTTCAAGAAAGTGGCCAGCCTCCGGTCAATTTCTACCCTGTAGTACTTTCTAAACTTTCTGACCGCAGGAACGTTGACGATTTGGCGCGCTTCCCTTGGGCATTACCGCGCCGGAGAAAAAACGAGTTTTTCCTCAACGCACGTGAGGAAGGTGTTGTTGTTCTCGTCCGCGTTCACGCGGTTGCGCAATTATTGTTGCGGACAACAATCTTGCGCAAACAAGGGTATACTCGTTGGGTGATGCGACCGCTGTCCTCCGCAGCCTTCGATCGCCTTTTCGTGTTTATTTCCAAAAAAATTTTTGGTAGATCTGTCCTACCAATAAGGACGCTTTAACGTGCTTCTTGTAACCAAGTGGGCGAGCATAGGCGATATGCCCTTTAGTACGCCCGGGAAAATGCAATTGCTCCCATCATAGTGCTCAGACCGCCTGCTTTTACAATGAAGCTCCTTCTTTTATGCAGTTCATGTCCGCTTGCAGTGTACCAGAAAGCAGGCGGAAATGCCTGAATCAGGAACTAAAACGGGATTGCATTACGGGTCAGTACGACGCAGCTTAGCGAGAGCCCGTTTGAGAACGTCTTCACTGCAACTCGTTTTTCCTGCTCTATCGAGGCTCTGGTGATCAATAATGATCCATCTACTCATTGTCACCTGACTCTTTTCGCTGTGTAAACTCGGATATTAAAAATGTATGATCCATCATTTAAGCGAATGATGCGCGACCACGTGGTAAAATCCAAACACGCCACGTGAACGTCAAATGGTTTCTGTATGCTCCGATATTCATGAAGAGCTACACTCTTGCTTTAAGCATTAATTTAGAGTTCCGTTTCTACGATGTCGTCTAACAATGATTCCAACGTCAAAGTCGCCTGGGCTATCTGCGCGTGCATCGGCGTGACACTTGCGATCGGCACAATTGCCCTCTTGTTCTTCGCATTCAGCGGAGGTCACTACGGCCATGGCGTCGGCTACGGACCCGGCTACGGTCCCTACTTTGGCGGCGGATACGAGACGGTCGGCGGCTACGGAAGCAACTACTGGCACATCAGTCCGTTCCTCATCGTGATGTTGGTCGGCGGCGTGCTCACGCTGATCTGTTGCGGCGGCGCGATAGCAGCGATAATATTTCGGAGCGGCAATAGCCGGGAAAGAGCTCCGGTAAGCGTGCAGTGATTTTTTTTTGGCGGTGTAAACGAAGTAAACAATACACCAGTGTCAAACGTGGCCACCATCTGAATTCCTACAATGAACTGGAAGCCGACTAAAACATATTTTAGGAGCCTCGATGGAACGTCTGATGCAACCTTCATTGATGTCCGTCGAGAGCAGCCCGAACATGCGTGGCGGTCACTAAGCCATTTTTATCATTCTTCTATGAGAGTTCCAATTTTTTGAAAGCTTTCGTTATAGAGGGCATGCGGAGAATCTATTCAAAAAGGTATCTGGCCGAACTCCAAAATCATTAATGGCTATAGGAATTCAAAGCGAATTAAGTCGGCCACAGGCTATTTTTTGCTTTTCGTCTCATGGCACAACCTTTTTAACTCTGACATCCGGCCTTAGTGATGCTACGCACTTTATGGACGCTCTTAGCGAATGAGACGGCTATACATGTCGTATTCGTGGGTATGTCAATTCGTAGCAACCAAGTGGTAAAGCTAGAAATGCCAGTGGTGATCTCAAACTTCCACGTGTGTCACCAGCTTTATATTCCCGAAATTATTAAATATTACCTCTCTTTTTCCCTGTTTGTACGTTTACCAAATAAAACATCAGGTGGAGAATTGTATCGAAGTGTAGCTCGGCGATGGTAGTGCCTTCAAAGGATTGTGCCGATAAAAAACTAGCTGTCAACCTTGTGCACTCATTTGAACGGCACTCACTGGATTACGTCACAAACAGTCCCCATACGCCTCAGGCTTCACATTCCTTCACAACCGCTGCTTGCAGCGAGGGATAACTCTCTTTCCACCGCCATAGCCCATGGTAGCTGGCTATGTGCTTTTAGTCAAATGGTCCTCAAACGCTGCTTGTTTGCCCTCAGAGATCTTTATCTCTGAGGTGCGCAAAGAAAACGTCCTTCACGCACCAAATTTAGCGGGACCTAATGTCCGAAGGTCTTTGGCGATACGGCGTCGCTTTTTCAGACCGGTTTTTCATTGGTCCGCGCAAACACTTGCGTTTGTGCCTGGACGTTGCGTCAATCGCCTACTGAACGCTGGAATCTACTCTTGCGCAATGTGACGCTTGGAACGTAAGGTTCTCTTTCTTGCTATACTTTATAAAGTTGATACTTCCCAGTGGTATTTGTGTCCCTAGACCTGGGTTTGCTTTGTAAGTTCAACGTTGGACCGTTACCTAAACTCAGACGTACTTGTAATTTCGGACTAATTTTTGTTGAAATCCAGCTATGAACAAACCGTTGATTTATTTTTTGTTGCGAGAAACAACAACGCCGGCTTTTCTTGGTTTTTCCAGCTTTTTCGGGTCCGGGCGCCTGCTGAACGGGAAATGCCATCTGGCATCTATGCGAGTATAGACAAGTATGTCCAGCGATATATGTATATTTTGAGTTAACGCAGTCGCTGATGTAATTCCTGCTGCCAGTGAACAAACTCACTGATCTGCTATCCTCATTTAGTCCTTCCGTCTACATTAAGTCTGTGCTATGCAACCGGCTACTTGCGTTAAGAGCAGGATACTTCTGAGACTTACTTGGGATGCACAAAATTATGCGCCTAGACTTACCAAGTAGGCCCTGAGCCACTCGGTACCTAGATCTATACTCACTTAGTACGGCAACGTAGTAAGGCCTTTGATCTATACCTGGATCGACTCGAAACTTTGGCCGAGTTAATGTCCTTTCATTGTGATGCTTTATCTGTTGAAACTACTGCCCAAACAAATTTGATCGAAAGTGTTAATTCTGAGGCACCTCGGAAAGCGGAAAGATCGGTCCTTGTATAAATTACGTCGTGGAAAGTCCCTCCGACAATAACAGTAGGAATGATTTGCAGACGGCTAGGAGATATCGATTCGCATCGGCGGTACATATTATGCTTTAAATTCAGCTTATTAACAAACGAATCGTCTTCCTGCCGAATTTTGATGCCCACTTTGTATCGTTGGTACGTTGAAGATTCCACAGTTGCTCAAGGGTTTCCATGGAAAGGCCTTCCGTTCGCAGCACTGTGCTTAGTATCCTTGCCCGGGCTATAAAAATACTCGTCACCTGTTGACAACCATGCCTAGCGTATGGACACTCGCAAATTATTTAAATCCGTCTCTAGTGTCGCGAATGNTGCTGAAAATTCTCCTGGTAATAGATCCAGCTTTAGGCCCATCTGCTGCGTTGACGGCGGCTGCTGCCCGTGCGCTTCGCCTGTGTGCTGTGGCAACCATAAGGGTTGTTGCCCGTGGCATCTCCCCGACTGCTACCCCAGTCGTCACTTGTGCTGCAAGTCAGGATGGGTGCCATGCCCCAACTTGAACAAGTGCTGTCCCAAAGGTGCCAAGTGCTGTGGTCCGTTCTGCTGCCCATCGAACGCCTCGTGTTGCGGCGGTAAGTGTTGCCCGTTCGGCCGCAAGTGCTGCGGCGGCGTCTGCTGCTTGCCAGGTCGCGGCTGCTGTGGCACAAAGTGCTGCGCATCGGGCTAACGTGGCGCCGCACTGCTTCGGAAGGGCGGACAGCGGACAACTCTTCTTCGTATCCGAAACTCTTGCGTGACGTACTGTCTAGCTTAGTGCTTGGGCGTTCAAATTACTTACTGATTTTGTACCATCCGATGAGGTCTGGTGTTCAGCTGCTATTCATTTTTGATTTTCAATAAAATATCGTAAGCTTGCCGATTGAACGGTAGATCGATTGAGGGGCACACATAAAGATGTGGGGAAGGGACCTAACTGAAAGAGGAGAGAGAACACCTTTGGAGGCAAGACTTTGCCTTCGTCTCGAGGCAATGGCCGAGAGGGAAGAGGAAGATGCAAAAACAAGTCATGGATAGCGTCCACAGTCTTTGCAACGCCCAACCGCTGTATGTTGCCTTGTCATGTTGGCCTTCTTGCGAACGCTAACATCCTAACCCTGTCAGCTAAACGTGTACCCTGTACCCTTTCGGGTGGGTCCCGGATCTTGTTGGTTAGCGGGGGGGGGGGGGGGAAACTTTAGTGGAGGGGGAAAAATCACCCAAAATTTTAGTGGAGGGGGAAAGTTCACTTCAACAAATTGCTTTATTATAAGCTCCTAATCAGATATAACAATTATTGCGCATCCGGAAATAGTGGTTCGACCTCAGGAAACGGCTCCGCTTTGGTGTTGCCGGGCTTCCAGTACGCCTTTATGTCGTTCACGATTGCGACGAATGGGTCTTGGCCCGCGTCCTTCACGTTCATCCTCCAGAGTCCTTCGGACAGGTACGAGTCGTTGTACAGCGGCGGGTTCCCGTTACGCTTGCGACGCGCCTCCTAAATTGTCATGGTAACTGCATGACGAGCAATGCGGGTTAACTACCTTAAGCGGGCGCCACGTGCTCTCGATGGTCTGGGTGTGCACCTCCGGATTGTCTGGATTCAAGAAATTCTTGGAATGGTTCACCCAAGCCCACTCGTAGTCGGGATCGTTGGCGAGTCCTTGATAGGCTTTCCACCCATCGCTGATGATCTTCGTTCCGGGACGAATCCAGCGCTTGATGACCGGCAGGAGCACACAGGCCGTGCGGTCCGGCACGCACACTGCGAAACGCCTCCGGCTCTCTCTGCAAATGCCGCCAAAGACCCACTTTGCAGGGAGAACGCGCCCTAAACGCGTACATTAGTGTCAACATAGCCTTGAAAACTCCTACCCGCGTGATTTTTCCGGCGCGAAAATAGCGTCTCGTCTATCTCGACCGTTTGGCCGGGACCACCGATTGGCTCCTCATCCGTCCAGCAGATACGCCAGCTCACTACTTCTCGCAGCGACGCGCACCAGTCCACGAACGAGTTATGCGATAGCTGCAGCTCGTCCTGGCAGTACGCGCTTGAAATGTAGTCGCGAGTCCACGCGTAGACGAATCGCATAATGCTAAAAAAAACAAGTAAAACTCATGTCCATAATGATAATTTAAACGTACGTGCTTAACGGGAGGCGAGTTCCTTCGAACCAGCTGTTGCTGCGAATGCCTCGCTTAGCACCGTCGCGTTTGTTGTACACGCATGGGTTGCATACGGCGATCAGCTGCGTGCTCGTCTTCTTTTCGATGGACATGCGACGTGGATTGCCGTTCTGGTCCAAACATCCGTTTTTGCAGATCAGCGGCTCGATTAAGCCTAGCTCTTGCATCCACAACACGGTGGTTGTCTCGTCTGCAGTACGCTGGTGGAGCTCGTTGAAGGTGATCGACATGGTTGCAGCTAAAAGGAGAGAGTAACGTGTGCGGCATGGCTGAACGACTGAATGACCGCTCTCTGAGGGTAAACACGGTCTGGCCTATTCTTCAGGCACCATTCTGCATGTTTTCGCTTCGATATACTTTCCCTCTCCACTAAAGGTGGCGACTTGTTTTCCCCCTCCACTAAAGTTTCCCCCCCCCCCGCTAACCAACAAGATCCTGGGTCCCACCCGTACCGTTAGTACGACAGTACGGTACGGCCGTACCACCTATACGGTTGTCAACCCTTTTATCTGACCCCTTTTGGCGTCGTAACTGCCGACTAACTTGCGAGTTTCGCCTTCTCGTCTTAGAACGGGACCACTGCTTTCGAAAGCTTTCGTTTTCGAAAGCCGTGAAAGCGGAAGTATCGCTATCGAGACAGTCGAGGCTTTATTTCCACGGGCCTCGTCAGCTTAAAGCGGCTCAGTGCGTTTTTATGTTCAAGAAAGTGGCCAGCCTCCGGTCAATTTCTACCCTGTAGTACTTTCTAAACTTTCTGACCGCAGGAACGTTGACGATTTGGCGCGCTTCCCTTGGGCATTACCGCGCCGGAGAAAAAACGAGTTTTTCCTCAACGCACGTGAGGAAGGTGTTGTTGTTCTCGTCCGCGTTCACGCGGTTGCGCAATTATTGTTGCGGACAACAATCTTGCGCAAACAAGGGTATACTCGTTGGGTGATGCGACCGCTGTCCTCCGCAGCCTTCGATCGCCTTTTCGTGTTTATTTCCAAAAAAATTTTTGGTAGATCTGTCCTACCAATAAGGACGCTTTAACGTGCTTCTTGTAACCAAGTGGGCGAGCATAGGCGATATGCCCTTTAGTACGCCCGGGAAAATGCAATTGCTCCCATCATAGTGCTCAGACCGCCTGCTTTTACAATGAAGCTCCTTCTTTTATGCAGTTCATGTCCGCTTGCAGTGTACCAGAAAGCAGGCGGAAATGCCTGAATCAGGAACTAAAACGGGATTGCATTACGGGTCAGTACGACGCAGCTTAGCGAGAGCCCGTTTGAGAACGTCTTCACTGCAACTCGTTTTTCCTGCTCTATCGAGGCTCTGGTGATCAATAATGATCCATCTACTCATTGTCACCTGACTCTTTTCGCTGTGTAAACTCGGATATTAAAAATGTATGATCCATCATTTAAGCGAATGATGCGCGACCACGTGGTAAAATCCAAACACGCCACGTGAACGTCAAATGGTTTCTGTATGCTCCGATATTCATGAAGAGCTACACTCTTGCTTTAAGCATTAATTTAGAGTTCCGTTTCTACGATGTCGTCTAACAATGATTCCAACGTCAAAGTCGCCTGGGCTATCTGCGCGTGCATCGGCGTGACACTTGCGATCGGCACAATTGCCCTCTTGTTCTTCGCATTCAGCGGAGGTCACTACGGCCATGGCGTCGGCTACGGACCCGGCTACGGTCCCTACTTTGGCGGCGGATACGAGACGGTCGGCGGCTACGGAAGCAACTACTGGCACATCAGTCCGTTCCTCATCGTGATGTTGGTCGGCGGCGTGCTCACGCTGATCTGTTGCGGCGGCGCGATAGCAGCGATAATATTTCGGAGCGGCAATAGCCGGGAAAGAGCTCCGGTAAGCGTGCAGTGATTTTTTTTTGGCGGTGTAAACGAAGTAAACAATACACCAGTGTCAAACGTGGCCACCATCTGAATTCCTACAATGAACTGGAAGCCGACTAAAACATATTTTAGGAGCCTCGATGGAACGTCTGATGCAACCTTCATTGATGTCCGTCGAGAGCAGCCCGAACATGCGTGGCGGTCACTAAGCCATTTTTATCATTCTTCTATGAGAGTTCCAATTTTTTGAAAGCTTTCGTTATAGAGGGCATGCGGAGAATCTATTCAAAAAGGTATCTGGCCGAACTCCAAAATCATTAATGGCTATAGGAATTCAAAGCGAATTAAGTCGGCCACAGGCTATTTTTTGCTTTTCGTCTCATGGCACAACCTTTTTAACTCTGACATCCGGCCTTAGTGATGCTACGCACTTTATGGACGCTCTTAGCGAATGAGACGGCTATACATGTCGTATTCGTGGGTATGTCAATTCGTAGCAACCAAGTGGTAAAGCTAGAAATGCCAGTGGTGATCTCAAACTTCCACGTGTGTCACCAGCTTTATATTCCCGAAATTATTAAATATTACCTCTCTTTTTCCCTGTTTGTACGTTTACCAAATAAAACATCAGGTGGAGAATTGTATCGAAGTGTAGCTCGGCGATGGTAGTGCCTTCAAAGGATTGTGCCGATAAAAAACTAGCTGTCAACCTTGTGCACTCATTTGAACGGCACTCACTGGATTACGTCACAAACAGTCCCCATACGCCTCAGGCTTCACATTCCTTCACAACCGCTGCTTGCAGCGAGGGATAACTCTCTTTCCACCGCCATAGCCCATGGTAGCTGGCTATGTGCTTTTAGTCAAATGGTCCTCAAACGCTGCTTGTTTGCCCTCAGAGATCTTTATCTCTGAGGTGCGCAAAGAAAACGTCCTTCACGCACCAAATTTAGCGGGACCTAATGTCCGAAGGTCTTTGGCGATACGGCGTCGCTTTTTCAGACCGGTTTTTCATTGGTCCGCGCAAACACTTGCGTTTGTGCCTGGACGTTGCGTCAATCGCCTACTGAACGCTGGAATCTACTCTTGCGCAATGTGACGCTTGGAACGTAAGGTTCTCTTTCTTGCTATACTTTATAAAGTTGATACTTCCCAGTGGTATTTGTGTCCCTAGACCTGGGTTTGCTTTGTAAGTTCAACGTTGGACCGTTACCTAAACTCAGACGTACTTGTAATTTCGGACTAATTTTTGTTGAAATCCAGCTATGAACAAACCGTTGATTTATTTTTTGTTGCGAGAAACAACAACGCCGGCTTTTCTTGGTTTTTCCAGCTTTTTCGGGTCCGGGCGCCTGCTGAACGGGAAATGCCATCTGGCATCTATGCGAGTATAGACAAGTATGTCCAGCGATATATGTATATTTTGAGTTAACGCAGTCGCTGATGTAATTCCTGCTGCCAGTGAACAAACTCACTGATCTGCTATCCTCATTTAGTCCTTCCGTCTACATTAAGTCTGTGCTATGCAACCGGCTACTTGCGTTAAGAGCAGGATACTTCTGAGACTTACTTGGGATGCACAAAATTATGCGCCTAGACTTACCAAGTAGGCCCTGAGCCACTCGGTACCTAGATCTATACTCACTTAGTACGGCAACGTAGTAAGGCCTTTGATCTATACCTGGATCGACTCGAAACTTTGGCCGAGTTAATGTCCTTTCATTGTGATGCTTTATCTGTTGAAACTACTGCCCAAACAAATTTGATCGAAAGTGTTAATTCTGAGGCACCTCGGAAAGCGGAAAGATCGGTCCTTGTATAAATTACGTCGTGGAAAGTCCCTCCGACAATAACAGTAGGAATGATTTGCAGACGGCTAGGAGATATCGATTCGCATCGGCGGTACATATTATGCTTTAAATTCAGCTTATTAACAAACGAATCGTCTTCCTGCCGAATTTTGATGCCCACTTTGTATCGTTGGTACGTTGAAGATTCCACAGTTGCTCAAGGGTTTCCATGGAAAGGCCTTCCGTTCGCAGCACTGTGCTTAGTATCCTTGCCCGGGCTATAAAAATACTCGTCACCTGTTGACAACCATGCCTAGCGTATGGACACTCGCAAATTATTTAAATCCGTCTCTAGTGTCGCGAATGGTTGTTGTTGTCTATTATCGCTACGCTTCCGCTTGTTTGTTGGGCGCTACCTTTCAACCGGCGCGATAGCTTCCGGGACACCTTACCGCGTTCATTCCAAGCTTTTACCTATATTTTAGATGGCGCAGGACCCACGCACGGAACTCGTGCTTGTGAAGGCCCGATACGAGTGCATGCAGAGGCAGCTGGACGAGGCCAATGCCAAGGTTAGTGTCATGCGGCCAACTGTCAATAGCTTCGCCAAAAAGAACCCCGTCGAGAAAACCCGTCAGCCCTTTAGAAGCTCTCTTCCCCTCTACGCGACCAGCTGTGATCACTAGCCAAAAACGTTATTGTCGGATTCATCATGCTCATAAACCCCTTGGACGCACCCTGACAGAAATTTTCCTTCTTGCCCGCTATGGGAAGCATGTGATATCGGGCTCGCCATATTATGCAAGCACGACCTTTGACGGGCCATAATTTTTTAGATACATCCGATCGACTTGGAACTTTGAGTTACTAATTAGGTTTGTCATGGGATATCAAATGATACCAAAGTCCAGAGTTTGAATTTTTACGGAGATACGCCAGCTCTTTAGTGTCTCAAGGAAGGACTAGTGGTTTCCCCCGCCCCCTTTCCTCCGTCAATAGAGCCACTCCCTTCCGAGAAACTTACATTTTGACGCTGCCTTAAGCGGCTCCGTTTTATCCGGAAAGCAAAAACAACATATGTGTACAGGTATCAGAGCTGATGCAAGCCAACGAGCAGCTAAGAGGCGAGAACAAGAAACTGTCGGTACTCAGCGCTGAGCTGGCCGTGTACAAGGAGCATATTGTTCCCGGATACGAGAAGCAGTTGTCGGACGCAAAGGCAGAGTGCGCAGAAGTCGAGCGAAATCTTCGCGAAGCCGAATCGAAGCAGCCGATGCACAGTCGCTCTAAGCTCCCCGCAAATGGCGAGCGACCACTTCTCGCAACGGACAGGCAGCTTCATCAGCAAGACGTGCCAAGTGATGTGTCCGTACCAAATTCGCCCCACCCTTCGTCCGATATTCAGGTGCGTACTGAGCACTGTTTCCCATTAAGTGGGTTTTTATCGGAGTGAATTGAAAATGATGTAAGCTCAGCTTAACTTTGCTTCACTGAAGTGAGCGTTTTAAGTGAAGCGGGCTGGTCTCTTAGGCTGTAGACGTTCTACGAAAGATTCTACGAAAATGAGGACACTTTGCTGTGGTGGCGCCTAGCAGTAGGGAACTTGACGTCACTTCACTAAATTGAACTTCACGCTCGAAAATAGTCGTTTCATGCGCTCCTGACCGATCTTATCTACAGGGCCACATCGACACCGTCTTTAACGGGAAAGGCAGTACCAAGTCGGCGGATTCTGCTGCAGTTGCCGAGCCCGAGCTACCGCATTCGTCGAGTGTTGGATCTTCTCAAACGTACCTGGCTCAGAAGAAGCGAGGACGACCACCGGTAGGATACCGATTGTTTAAACTGACGAATATCCTATCTTCATTTTCCGTAGTGCGAAAAAAGCGATTGCTCTTTCTATGTTTAGGGACCCCTCGGACGCAAGCGCAAGACATCGACCCTCATCTTTGATGCAGTCAGTCGAAGTAGACGACTCTCAGTGGGCTCGTCATCGACTATGCGGACTAGAAGCCTTTCATCGCAGCAAAAGGGTATCGTACGGATCATATCGACTTGTAGACCGCTTTTTGATATTAATGGCACCGCGCGCAATTGGACAATGTCATAGTATTTAAACAACTATGACTAAGTGAACCCGCTTAGAGGACAAAAATTACCCTTACGTTTCCTGTGTTCATATCACTGACGTAGCATGCTGCGCCCATTAGAAATTCTCATGAAATCGGTCGAAAGATTGAGCATGCTATGCTTGAGCAGCATGCTATCGCATGTTTGCAGACCCTCCCCCTCCCCCCCCCCCCCCCCCCCCCC
>JNEY01000209.1:114874-132197 GCA_020875895.1 Aphelenchus avenae
TGTTCGCATCTGCTTGGTGATTCTTAACGGAAGAAGGCAGAAGAATGCTCACGTTTGCACGAAAGCATTACGAAAACCGCAGTGCTCGCAAGCCAAGTTGGGCTGAGCACAGATCTTCTGTTCGGTCGTAAACCTTCGTGAAATCTTGTGAATTGTTTGTTGACGACAAGCTTAGTCTACTCCCTGTGAAAATACACGCGTCAAAAAAAAACCTGAGTGTGTCATTTAACGCATTTAGAAAGCGCCTTTGTAGGAAGTGATCGACGGTGCTTGAAAACCGAAGCAAAAAAAGACGGATGAAAAAGTTCGCATTAGTGCTTCCGATTAAACGACGGCAGGGCATCAGGTCAGTCTAAATTTCAGGGCATGCCCTGCTTGTCAGGGCAAAGAAGATTCGGGGCAAGAGGGCAAAAACCTGACCTGACCTGCAGATCAGGCCAGGGCTGCCGTGACCTCAACCATATCGCCTACCCGGCAGAGCATTCTGTATCGTGATGCCAAACTGAGTAGGTCCGTTCTTACAGCCCACGGCTATTTGCGAGGTGGAGGAGATGCGAATTCTTGAAGCAAAAAAGAAGCCAAATTTTTAATGCCTGCCGCTAAGCGCCGCCAGGGCAAGCTTAGCATGTATGTGGCTAACTTTCATTCGAACGTTGTTTCATGCTAATTACCGTTATATCAAATTAATGTGAGTAAAAAAGTCGTTTCATATTTGTTGTTTGCTATTACTCGTATTACTCAGCTCTGGAATGTATTGTTGAAGTCCGATGAGTAAATAAACTGTATATGTAGTGGGCTAGGGTGCAAGGCAATAACAAACAGCAGTTTCAATAATAACAATGAAACGCAGACAAGACAAGTGCATAAAGTACTGCGTGCTTCAGTACGCTGAGGCGTATTGTAGCGGCTTCTCGCAGCGGATCGTCGGCATGGGCACGTATGCGGTGGTAGGAGTCGCATTCGCTGCAGACTTCATTTTCCTGGGGCCACGTCTGTCACGGCTACCCTGGATCGCTGAAATGGTTACGAAGTTAATTAGCTAGCTTGGTGATAAGACGGCACATCGGTTACTGGAGCTAGTTGTGAACGAGCATCGGAATCGGAGCTTTGAAAGCAGAAAGATGAAAAATCGACTTACCCTCAACCGACATGCCGGCATCGAGGCATTTGCTCAAGCGGCAGCTGCGGCAAGACGTTGGATCGCGCTTCTGCACGGCGCAGGTGCCGTCTCGCTCGCAGACGAAGGTACGACGGGCGACGATCGTCCGTCGGAAGAACGACTTGCAGCCATGACAAGACCCCGCGCCGAAGTGGTACCCGGTAGCGATATCTGAGCAGACAAGGCATAGTGCACATACTGGAGATTGCTTGATCCAACGCCGCTTTCAGAAACTCGAGTTCGTGCTGCATCCCACGGGAGACTTGCGCTACGCTATCGGAGATCAACAGTGGCGACTCTTCGGCGAGTCGTTAACGACGACCCACGTTGGAGAATGGACCATCCAAGGCGTCCACCTATCCACCGTCGGAAAGTTCGCCGACATCGGTGCGCCCTTCCGGCTTGCGGCGTCGTTGGGAACGGTCCGTGTTCGACACTGTCCAAGCCTGCGTCCAAAGGACTACGCCAACATCTCCAAGTCCTGCGGCGAAGGCAATGTCCGGTCGCTGCAGCTGCTTGCTGCTCAGTCTTCGCCTTACGAGCTAATCGTCAAGCAGATGGTGGACGCTCTCGCCGATTCGGCTTTGGCGAACGTCGTGCTCATCAGCGCCAAAATGTCGCCATATATGCAATAACCTCTTTAGGCTGCAGGTAACCTCAGGTAATGGAAAAATGAAGTAAACTGGCGTCCGTTTTCTACCATATGTTCAAAGTTAGTTACAAAAGAACCCTAGCCCTGGGCTTAAGCAAATTGAGCGTCGAGAAGAAAACCCCCAGCTGTCATCTCGAGTCCTCTTCCTCCCCGAATGTAACTAATGCATTATTTCAAGTTTCACGGTTTGCTGCATGGCGCTACCAGGTGCTTAACACACTCACATCGTCGACTTCAGATGTCCGGAGAACGGCGGCGACTTCCGTCGATAACGATTAATAATTCGAATACCGCACGGGCGTACTTCAACTACCTATCGAAGCACTGGCTCGAATATATGCAAGCTGATACCGGAGAATTCCGCATTCCCTTAGCGCACCTGGGATGCGTCGGCACGGAGCAGCACGCAACGTTCAGCATCGACGCCAGACCCCCAAAGATGATTGCCTTTACCCCTGCCAATGAAGCGAATTAGTAGGCCCATCAACAGGTCTCTTCGTTTTCCAGGATTGACTGCATTTATGAATTGCTTTGGTATCCAGTTGTTCAAATAAAAGACTGCTTTGTCACAATCTGCACGGCCAGTGCTTTTTCTTCCGACGTCGAAGACAGTGATTGGTTTTAATGACACATGTTGGACGTTTGCGCTAAACGACAAAAGCGACTGCGACACGTCCTCGAATTTCATAACGAACCGTACGAACTGAACTCAAAACGCTACTCGTCAAACTATGCGTTGTCACTTGTGGCGAACTAGGGCCCTTGTGGCGAACAAAGCGGATACGCTCACAGTCAAAAGCAAGTAGCATTTTGCTGTCCAGCGCTGAATTCATTGGTATTATTTCTGAGACAACTTTCGGGTGGCTTTTCCCGGCGACAACATCTCGCACTAAGAATATTTTCGACGTTTGGATTACACACCATGGTGCTCGTCCGTCGCTTGTTGTTGCTATCATTGATTGCCCAATTGATTTACCAAACTGTAGGAGGACCTGTAGCGTCGGAAGGTAAGTCTTATTTTCAAAGTGCGTGTTTTCATTCACTTAGAATGTTCAGAAACTCACAATATTGTGGACGAATACGTCAACACTTATCAGCGTCTGCTGACCAGTGCGACTCCATACGACCGCTTGCAGTCGCTGGCAAATGACTCCGGGAAACTGCTAGTGCTCTCCGAGACCCTTGGAACGATGCTTGTGAACGGCAGCCTGGGATACGTCGAGACGGACAAAGAGAACAATACTCTAATATATTTCCGCGGCTCGGGCTTCTCCTCAGAATTCCGAATACCGTATTTCCTCGAATAGAGCCCTTGGGGCTCTATTTTTCAAAGCGTCATTTTCTAAAAATCGTTAAATTTAATTAAATTTAAAAAAAACTTACTTTCTATTCTAATGATTCGTACTGTGCTTGTAAATTGTTATTTTGTCCTTACTTATTCAAATATAGCCTTAACTTGGAGGTCGAGGCACACAAGCCGGCTAGCCGGTGAGCGGCTAGCGGGGCTCTATTCAAGGTGGGGCTATATTCGAGATGGGGCTCTATTCGAAGAAATACCGTACTCAATAATTACTTCGACGATGAAACTTGGAAGCGACGCGTCGATTTGAGAATTGACGGTTCCGCCTATCTACATGGTTGCTGCAGTGAAACGGTTGAAAATTTCAACGATCGACGCCGTAAGATGATTGAAGCGACACGGGGAATCACCAAAAACTTGCTCGAAGGGCAAACGGTTGCTCGAAGGTGAGGGCGCGGGGAAGTCTAAGGCAAGAAGTTTATAAATTCCAAGCCGCGTACACGTACCGTATCCGTCGCCGGAATAAGGTGCAGAATCATACAAGCATATTGGAGAGTCTATTCGGAGTTTTCCGTTCAACACCGAAACGTAAGTGCTAACGATGCATTCAGCTAAGCCGTTGACTGCAGATTCTCGTTCGACAGCGTTGTCTACAAGCCGACGTCGGACGACGAGCAGCACTGCGTCCTGAAGTACAACAACTACACATTTGAAGAAGTCCGTTTACAAAAACGTCAACTACGTTGTCAGCCGGTGCCGGAAATATTAGTGAGTTGTCCAAGCTTTGCTTACCAATCGAGACGTGGCTTTCGAAGATATGCGCATCTTGCGGGACTTTTCCCAGTCTAATTTAGTGATGATGGATATGATGGATGGCGCTGCAATGGCATAACGCGCGAAATAAGCTATCGGCCGTCGGACCAAAACAGCACCATTCAATCGCTTTTTGCGTAAGTCGATGCAGGCAGGATAGTTCACGGGAATCGGCTTCATGAAAGGCAACATTTTATTTAGCGACTCCACAAAGAAAAACCTTTGTGACAGAATAGTGGAAGTCTGCAGCCGCCTACAATACAAGTTTTTCGGCGAGACGGGTTTCGGAACCGCGGTCGTAGTGAAGTGTGCAAGGAAGTTCGTCTGGCTCGAGCTCGCTTGGAAGCACTTCAAGACCGCTTGGAGCACTTCGGAATATCAGATCTTCGTGAACGAGGGGACTTACAGTTCTGCTTGTGCGCTCATTGTCTTCATTCCCTAACTTCATTGGCCTCAATTAAATTGCAAGAATCCTGCTATACACGACGTGAACCTCTCAAAAGACGGCTGCAGCGGTCCAGCAAACCGGTTCGCGATGCGGTGCGATGGTCGGTTAGCCACACGATTTTCGTCGTTCAGGCACTTGTAGTTTTTATGCATACGAACACACAAGAAGCAGTTTGCGCAGGATTGCAATGAATTTGCTAGTAAAATATGGCTAGGAAATAAAAAAAATTCGACAGAGCGAAGGCGTAAAGTTAGTTTATCCTGCTACACACAGATTTTACCAGATCTAGCTTAGTCGAGCGTAGCGAGAGATCGTGGTTGTCACAGTCTGACCTTGGGAACTCCACATTCGCTGTCCAACTGCAAACTCTTAACCGTCGTGCTTCGTGCCCCATACAAACGCGGCTGAGAGGATTTGCAACTTTCTAGACGGCAAACAAATGAACGAGCATGGCCTTAGTCTGTAGTTATGGAGAGATGCTGGCACTGAAAGTCATAAAAAAAACGAACGTGTTAATAAATTTTGACAGTTTAGCAAATCCGTGGATCGCAGGAATTCGGCGTCCATACAACTGCTGATATGAGCAGCGCTGAATTCATTATTGGCGTTCCAATCGAGAAACTTTCGGGTAGATTTGTCCGGAAAGGCTGCGGATCGCAGCAATGATGTTCTCGACGTTTCGACGGCATACCATGCTGCTCGTCCATCGCCTATTGTTGCTTTCACTGTTTGCTGTGCTTCTTCGCCAAGCTGAAGGAGAAGCTCAGGAATCCGCAGGTACGCACTTCCCACCTTTAAACGTGCATGATCATTCTCTAACAGGTTCAGAGCCTCAAAGTTTGGTGGATAAATACGTGGTCACTTATCAGCGTCTGCTCAATGAGACAACAACATACAACCGCCTGCAGTCGCTGGCAAATGATTCCGAGAAACTGCTAGCGCTCTCTGAGGGCCTCGGAACGATGCTCGTGAATGGCAGCCTCGGATACGTTAAGCTCGACGAAAACAACATGACATCGATATATTTTAACGGCTCGGGCTTCTCCTCGCAGTTCGGGAAACTCAAGGCATTCTTCGATGACGACGTCTCCGACTGGAAGTGGCTAGCCTACATTAATCTCAAAAAACCTTTCGCATTGCGGCATGGTTGCCTCGAAGGTCCTTCGTGCTTTCCCGAAACGCAGGACAAATTCGACGTTCTTAGGCCGACGATGAAAACGTTACTCGGGAAACTTGGGGTACGCCGGGTTTTCGACCGCAAAAATCTTGGGACTTTTGCAGGCGTACTTCGCACAAGTCGAGTGCTACTACACCACAAGGTGTCGAAACACCAAAAGGAACCGATACACCTGGCTTTTCCGTAGTTATATAAATGGGGCAGCGTTGGGAGGCAGAGCTCATGCTAACAGATTAATCGACAGATGCAATCTATTTAGTGCCTCGTCTTTTTGGAACTGCAAAGAAGGCGTGGAGTGTTCGGTTCAGGTAACGTGATGACGCTCCCAGTATATTTCGGTTTTAAACGTAGATCCTCAACGATATCATGGGGTTTGGATGCGAGGAAGCAAATGGCACAACTACTCGGGAAGCAGGTTCCGTTCGCCGGCTGTATGAAGATGCTTGGAGCCAGTCACATTTGCCCGGTGGTGCATCGAATAAGTACGTAAAAACTCATATGTTCGTACGTGGACGACAGCGTAGTACATTCCTGTTGTCAGTCGGTTTTTCCTTCACTTGACGCGCGTTCCAGGTGTTTCCACAACTTTCTGATTCGGAACAGCAGCTACACCTTGGACGTGTACGAGACATTCGTCGACACTCTTGGGAGGTACCTACTCCTCGAGGTAACTAGCCGGTGCAAACAACAATTTTCCCTCTTTTAGCTGGATATGTTCGGCTTTTGCGCACCGATCGCCGAACTGGAGGAACCTATGGACAATCTCAGCGATCGGCGTCAAAAGATGATTGAAGCGACGCGAGGTATCGCCAAAAAGTTGCTCGAAGGCAAACAGTTGCTTGAAGGAGAAGGTGGTGGGAAGCCGAAAGAGTAACGACTGAGTGGGAATCGCATTCCTCATCTAGTACCGGGTATTTTTTTTGCTCGGAATCGATAATCGAAACGGGTTTGAAATTTGGAACGTATTGCTATCTTAATTGGCTTGTAATTTGAGGGAATCCGAACACTGAACTAAAGCGCAAAAAGTCTGCGTATCCCACCGTAGAAGCCTACCAACAATATAAGTGCTTGTAAGGATCAACCCTGCACAACGGGCCTTCAACTCGAGGCCCGGCCCGGCCCGCGGGCCTCAAATCAAGGCCCGGGCCCGGCCCNGGTTTGCACACTTGCGAGACCCGTCTTAACCCGTCAAACAAGTACTAGACAAAATTGCGCGCCGCAGGCGCCGCCTGAGAAATTTGACTGTATTTGTCAAATGTTTGTTGTTTTTTCTGGCGCTGAATTGGAATGGGCTGGGGAAAGGGAAACATATTGGAAATCGGTCTTTCTGGAGGAACCGGAACCGGGAACGGCTTAAATTTCAGTTTTTAAAACATACTTCCAGAGTGCCCGTAGCCTTGCGCAACCCAGCTAGCATCGACTCCGGGCGATAAAGACCCATGCCCCTAAGTGATGCTAGCGTTTGAAAAGGTCATATGCGGTATGTATGCAATCCCCGTTATCGACTACCTATGCTTACTCAGAAACGATGGCGAGGCGTTGTGCAAGTCGAACGCCTAGCCTGGCACTACGCCTTGCCAAGAACCACTAAAACCTACCCATGCGCATCCTTACGAACTAAAGTTCACCAAAAAAATTTCTTACAGGTAACGGTAGTGGGTAATGTTGGTAATGATAATGGCGGGTATCGGCTATAGGGAAACGGTAATGGCAAGATATTTGTAATGGCCAGAATCCGGGTACTGCTAGCAGTAATGGCCCGGAAAGTGATAACGCGCAGCCCTTGTCTTAATGCAAGCCATGCAATTTTTCGAGACTTACTCTCAACCCCTCAATTTTTAGTACTAATCGATGGCCCTCCGAAATTTGTGGCAGGACAGCGAGCATAATAAAGGCAGATGAAGCATGGGCGAAGAAGACCCTTCAGCAGTACTTTGCGTAAGTCAGGGCAAGCGGCACGTAAGTTGCGTTCAGAAACTGCATGTTATTTTGCGGCAATTGAGGGCGACTCTCTCACTCCGACTGTCATGAACTTATGACTGTTTCACGAGTGAACAACAAAGTTCTCACCGCTCGTTTAAACTAACGGCCGATACTGGCACGACGCCTCCTTTCCCTGCATCTTCGGTCAATTTCCGCTTGCGTGGGTGGGTACTAGTCAATTTTATAGGTGGGGTCAGTGTTTGGCTCCTCCCATAATTGACCAAAAAAGTTTTCTTTTCGAAGGATCCCCATTAGCCTTCCCCGTTTTCTCCTTAGACACCTCTCCCCCATAATTGACTTGTCTTTGACCCCACCCCCTCCCCCCGTAACTGGCCTAGAAAAAGTCACCCCCCTAATTGCTTGACCCCTCCCCCTAATTGACTAGTACCGCGCGGTGTATGAAGGCGGTTTTCTCATTTATAAATACCACCGCAGACTGGCGGAAAGCGAACTAGCGTCTGTAAGGGTAGAACACGAATATGTTGTAATGCTATCCTGATGTACCATATTTACAAAAGGAAATGGCGGTACAACATATCTTGCTAAAATGTCAGGAAGTGGACTAATGCTTTGCAAAAAAGTCCTATTCCCGCCAAACATATACTGTAAACTTTAAATATGCACCGATGTAATACAAGAAGGGTCACATTCTCACCAACATTATCGATTTTTACAAAATTCACCACACACCACATTTTCTCCCATGGCCTCCCCCTTCTTATGGGTCTTCCCACAGGTGCTCCTTCCAAAAGTCCCCGCCCTTGCCTCCGACATGTGACCATCGCAAATTGTGTGGCTGTCCTCCCCCTCCTTCTGCCTCATCGCGGTTTTCTCGCAAATATAGAAAGATCGCTTTTAGTGAGGCGGAAAAGAAAAACCTTTGTGAACTAGTGAAGGAAGTCGAAAGCAGGTTTGGACACAAGCTTTTCGGGCAGGACGGTTTCGGAACTATGGTCGTCGTAAAGTGCGCAAGGAAGTTCGTCTGGCTTGAGCCCGCGTGGAAGCACTTCAAAGCTGCCTGGAGCTCTTCGGAATATCTGTTCTTCGTCTACGATGGGACATATAGCTCTAACTGTGCACTCATTGTCTTCATGCCCTAAAAACTCTTTGTTTGTGAATAAATCCGCATACCGTATTGGTTCGATTAGAAGCCGACACCCAATATAAGCCGACCCCTATAGAAGCCGAGCAAATTTTACATCCAAAAAATAGAAGCCGAGGCTCTAATACAAGCCGACACCTAATACAAGCCGACACCTAATACAAGCCGAAATGTTTGAATTCACGTCGTTACCCTGCGCAAGCAATACTGAAATCCATTCGATGATAGCTCATGACCTTTGACGCCAAAAATGACGTTTTGTAAGCTTTTTGACGAGCGAATCACGGCAGTCGCTGCGAGCCAACCGGCAGAAGACAGAGTGGCTGGAGTGTTTCGACACCCAACAGGGAATGAAGCTAGGCGAAGGAACCATCGTACGCACCTGGAAGTACATCTACCTCGGGCAAGAAGTCAGATGGACCACAAGCTGGACGGTGAGATCACTAGACGAAGAGGCTCGAGAAATCTCGCAATTCAAGGACGCGGTCATCGAACCAAGGAAGCGGAAGTTGCCGTGGGCCGGACACGTCGTGCGGATGGCGGAAGATAAATGGTCACTGCGCTGCACCCGATGGACGTTGAATGGCAAACGATCACCGAACTGGGGAATGCCAACCCGATGGAAGACACAGTCATCAATATCCACGGAGAAGATTGGAAGCAAATCGCACAAGACCGTCTGCAGACATCGACATCGAGGAGGTCAGTTGCCGATGGGGAACCAATCTAGACTCGGGGCTTGACATGCTTCAATGGTTTGAAGTCGCGGACATAATGGCATGGACTGAGCGAGTGGGAGAACAAATGGAAGTTTCCGTTGCTCTTTAGCGGAAGAGCTATGTTATGATCGATGGACGCCGCTTATGGTCAAACGGGTCGAGAAGGTCAGTGCTGTATGCGAGAGCTGCCTACCGTGCGTGCCGGCTGATTTACCCATCCCTTCAACTTGCAGAAATTGTTCTTTTGCTCTTGATTTACTCGTTAATCGCCGAGGTTTTGCGTAATTTCGAGTAAATTTGGGCCGTGCTACGCTTGACAAATAGCATTGATAAATAGAAGCCGAGGCTCTAATAGAAGCCGAGGCTCCAATACAAGCCGAGCAAATTTGACCATCGAAAAATAGGTAGAAGCCGTCGGCTTCTATTCGAACCAATACGGTAATATCGGATTAGCGGATATGTACGCACACGTCTCCGGACTGGGAAGGATGAGCCTCGTCAATGAGAAAGTGGTGCAATACGCAACAAGCTTTGATGATGTCGTTCACGAGTGGCGGAAATGATAGTTGGCACTCGAAACATACATGCGACCCAAAAATACAGCTAAGAAGCGCTATGTGCTATGTCAACTATACTTGTTTTCTGGACGTACATCAACAGTGCTGCACTGTGCCCCATTTCGCCGCGAGAATGCCGATTACGTTTTCGAGAATTTGACGGCCTCGGCTGACCTTTAAGGTTTACCGATCAGGGATGGGCGCTTTTGAAATTCGTACCGAATCCGAATCCGAAGGTCAAAAATGAAACCGAAGCGAATGCGAAACCGAACTTCGAAAAATGACCCGAATTTCCGAATCCGGAATTATTCACCATAAGCTACGTTTTGACACTAATCGCTAATTTAGAGTCGCCTCCTCATGACGTCGTCTGACAACGATTCCAATGTCCAAGTCACATGGGCGATCTGCGCGTGTATTGGCGTGACGCTTGCGGTCGGCACGATCGCCCTCCTGTTCTTCGCATTCAGCGGAGGTCACTACGGCCACGGCGTCGGCTACGGTCCTGGCTATGGACCCTTTGACGGCGGTCACGAGACGGTCGGCGGCTACGGAAGGAACTACTGGCACTTTAGTCCATTCTTAATTTTGATGCCGGTCGGCGGCTTGCTCGTGCTGATTTGCTGCGGCGGCGCAATAGCAGCGATAATATTTCGGAGCGGCAATAGCGGAGAGAGCTCCGGTAAGCCTCCAACGCATGTTACAGTACATACTGTAACACGCGACACCGCTGCCTTCGGTCGCGCTGTTACAGTGCACACTGTAATTGCGGTCGCCGCCGCCTTCGGGTGCGCAATCGCATTTGCGCAATTACAGTGCATGCAGTAACTGCCGTATGTCGCTGCCTATTACCAATAGTGTGACAACCTACCTGTTCTAGCTTACTGGGGTGGGATTTTCGTGAAAGCTTGTCTTTCGACAACGTCGTCTACCCGCCGGCTTTGGACAACGAGGATCACTGTGTTCTGAAATATGGCAACGCTACTGTCGAAGAAGTCGGCTACAGAAACGTCAACTATGTCGTCAGTCGATGCTGGATTTAGTGAGGGTTTCAACGTTTTTGCTCATGGTAGCGATCAGTGTGGCATGCCCGTTCGTTATGTTCGATATTTAAATCCCTCAAACCTAGCTATGATCCAGCCATTGTCGAGAGCTGCTGCAATGAAGTATCCCTCCAAATACGGTATCGAGCGCTAGAAGTAAATGGCACCATTCAGCGGCTTTTGGCGTAAGTCGACGTATACTGGCTAGTCGCCTCAAGCGTCGCGGGCTAAGCCGACGTCCTTGCATCCGTCGCTTGAGGCGACTGTTTTTGACAACACGCATATTTCCTGTCAGAATTTGGTCAGCGCTAAACAGAGCTTTTTTTCACGTCTATAGCCACGTCAGACGTGACATATGGTGACGTCTGATATATTCAAAAATGCGTGTCTAGTCGATACCTATCCAACTTTGACGTCAAGCTGAAGGTACATGTACCCCCGGATGACTTACTGAAGTGACGAGAGGGGGTCAATTAGAGGAGGCTTAAACTATAGGGAACTCGCTAGTGCAATGGTGTAGACACACTGTATTTAGCGAGTCAAGAAAGACAAATCTTTGTGAAAGAATAGCAGAAATCGGCAGCAAGCTTCCAAACAAGGTTTTCGGCGAGACCGCCTTCGGAACCGTGGTCATCGCACAGTGTGCAAGGAAGTTCATCTGGCTCGAGCTCGCTTGGAGGCACTTCAAAGCCGCTTGGAGCACTGCGGACTATCAGTTCTCCGTAAATGAGGGGACGTATAGCCCAAACTGTGCACTCTTCGAGCTCATGCCCTAACGATCAGTGGTCAGGACGAAACAATCAGAAATCCTTCGGAATACGAAGATTACGTCTCGCTAAAGCTGTTTAAACGCTCCGGGTAACAGAGCCAAAATCTTCTTATTGCCATCTTTGGATCTAGAAACTCGAGAAGTATGTCGCATGTTGTATCGCGAAAGGTCAGCCCCTTGTGCTAGAACTAGCGATATCCACATAGGTGGATACGCTAAATGTGCGGTGAATTCGTCAAAAATGACATTGTCGTTCTTCCACGGCATTTCTGAATCGCTGTTTCTAAGCCGACACTTGCGCTAAGCATCAGGAGGGCGAAGCCATTAACGAAAGATGGGGCTAACCTTGACTACAGGCGATAGGGCAGCGACGACTCATCCTACCATCGTCATGCACATGACTCGTCCTACCCTTGGCTTTTTGATATCCCGATAATTATTCCCATCTTTCAACTATGACATCCAACCCCTTAGTAAAGCTCTGTCTTCGAATTCCTCGGATCAACTAGTATGCGATACCGCTTGGTACGCATGACTGCGTGCGTGCATGAATATGCATGTGGTACGCACATGACCGCACGTATGCGTACTCAAAGCAGGGCGTGCAGCCCGCGTTTTCCTAAAACTTTAGTATCCCCTAACTATACGATGAGCTGTAAGAAATTAATCGTGCCAAACTGCGTGGGAAGCTGCGGCGCGTCCCCAGACCAATTCGGAATTTCTGGCCGGTGACGAAAGCGCTTCAGTTTTGCCGTTGTAACGTCCATTATAATAGATGCAATTCAAAACATTCGCATGACCCCCCATCACGTTTCTTGAACTTACGCTAAAGCGTCGGAGTCTTTTTTTTTTTGGTAAGACCGGTGACGAAAGCGCTTCAGTTTTGCGTGTGGGGGGGGGGGTCAGTGACGCAGGAATGCTACGTGTTCATAGCTGCTAACATGCCCGTCGCTGAATTCATTGTTGTTCTTTCTGAGACGCCAAACTTTCGGGTAGCTTTTCCCGACGACAGGTTTTCGCATTAAGAATGTTTTCCATGTTTCGAGGACGTCTCATGATGTTCCTCCAGCGCTTGCTGTGGCTGTCCTTTTCTGCGCAGATGCTTTACCAAACTAAAGGAGAAGCTGGAAAATCAAGAGGTAATGGATCTTCGTTTTCAGAGGTTCGTCTTCCTGATCTTAAAAGGTTCAGAGCTCCAGAATTTGGTGGACAAATATGTCGACACTTATCTCCATCTTCTCAACAATATGACAGCATACGACCGCATGCAGTCGCTGGCAAATGACTCCCGTAAATTGCTAACGCTCTCCGAGACCCTCGGAACAATGCTTGTGAACGGCAGCATGGGATACGTCGAGACGGACAGCGAAAACAAGACGACGATATATTTTCGCGGAGTAGGCTTCTCCTCACAGTTCAAAAAACTTCACACCTTCTTCGACGATAAAACCACCGGTATCGAAAAGGATCCAAAGTGGCTCCGGTACGTCGATTTGGAAACGGATTCCGCCTATCTCCACGGTTGCTACGATGGTCCTTCGTGCTTTCCCGAAACACAGGATAGGCTGGACGTTCTTGCTTCCCCGATGGTCAGATTACTCAAGAAACTTGGGGTAATTTATGATCTGAAGACCACGATCAATGATACAATTTCCAGACTTGTTTCAAACAGGTTCAATCATACTACACCGACGATAGCGGAGACGGTGGGCTTGGTCGATACACATCGTCTTTCTATGACGCGCTGGAGGAGGCATCTTGGGGAAACCTGACCGACGGAGTTCTTGCTCACGGGCTAGCCGAAAGATGCGCTCTATTTGATATCTCATTTATTCGTTACTGCAAGGACGGTGTGGAGTGTTCAGTGCAGGTAGCCTAGTGCTACATTTGGTACAATTATCAGTTTAAACGTAGATCGTCGACGACATCATGGGGAAGGGATGCGAGAAAGCAAAGAATGCAATAATGGAAGCAGGTTTCATACGTCGGATGTATGAAGATGCCGGGAACAAGTCACAGTTACCCGGTGGTACATCGAACAGGTACGTAAATTCTGCATCTGCATTGGGATGAAAGGCGAGGAGAGACTAAATAGAACGAAATTATGCGCAAGAGGTGTCTGCGAAGTTTGGTCTTTGGCTAATCAATCATTTTCTACGCCCGGCGTACGTTGCAGGTGTTTCCACAACTTCCTAGTTCGGTACAGCAACTACTCCGCGAGCGTGTACGAGAGCTTTGTCAACGCTCTTGGAAGGTACTTACTCCTCGAGGTAAGTGTCGTGAACTGTGTTCACGAGGAATTAAAACAACAGTTCCTTGGCGCGCGGCCCGTCCTTTTCTACCCTCGCCGTCTCTTCAGCCGCCAACCGCACGCGGCCCGGTGGCTCTTCGCGAGGACAGGACTTCCGTCCACCGCCGACGCGGATGCACCCGCTGCAGCCGCCCGCCGCCGACGCTCCTCCCGCCACAATTCGAATCGAGTCGCCCGCCAGCGCCAACACCGCTTGGGCGTATAAATAGCGACGGAGGGACCGCCGCTCGTCAGTCGGGTGGGGAGGGGTCCCGGCGCGGAAGCACACTCTGCAACCAACCCAGGGAAACCGCCTCGGGCGCCTGCTAGGGGACCGGCAAGGCTTACACACCCTGTGGCCGCCCCGGGAACCTACGCAGGGGAGTCTACG
Organism: Aphelenchus avenae; assembly: GCA_020875895.1. NCBI lineage: Eukaryota > Metazoa > Nematoda > Chromadorea > Rhabditida > Aphelenchidae > Aphelenchus > Aphelenchus avenae. The sequence goes on from JNEY01000209.1 coordinate 129,278, forward strand.
AACCGGCGAGGCGGCACACTCTGCAGCCAACCCGAGGGAGTAGGCGTCCCTAAAAATCCCGGCAGTTTCATCATACTTTCTATGCTACAATTATTGCACTTATTACTTTGTTTTAAAGGTTTAAATACCCATACTTGAGGTATAATAAAGCGTTGCGACCTGGAGACGAGGACCTCGACGAGGAACCCCTAGCTAGAAGAAGCGTAGCGGAGGCAGCGACCAAACGATCCAGTGCACGGATCCGGACGCCTAGCCGAATTAGGCCTGCCTTGAACCGGAAGGATTAGCTACCCCTCCTGTTCTCGATACGTGGGGAACTCAAGCCGTTGTTGAACGACATCGGACACCCTTCATTACGCCATCTTCAACTCTACGTCAGCAGAATGTCGGAAAAACCCCGGCACACTCTGCTGGGAGGTTTCTCGCCTACGTCACCGTCAGCTCTCATCGAAGGCAACATGCTCGGCACGCAGCGTATCGCACCAGCATGGATGCAGAGCAACCAGAACACGGGTCAGCAGCATCGGATGGACCAGGACTCCACCGAGGACCGATCTGCCGTACTCCAGCAGCGCTTCACTCATCTGGCAGACCGGCAAACGGAAGCCATGGTCGGCATCCAACCGCCAAAGTCTCATGATGAAAACCAGCGTCAGCTCCAGTTCCAGTCAACACATCGCATCACAACACCATTCCAGCGCGATCTATTCCGTCCATATGCTGTCACAGCTTCTACTAGCCATCAACTGTCTGGCCTTGGGGCGGCACACTTTGCCGCCGATAGGACCCACCCCGACAGCTCTACCATCAGTCGCTTGTCGGGCCTTGAGGCGGCACACTCTGCCGCCGACAGGATTCACCCAGACTATTCGTCCACCACCATCGTGGCGGAACTTGATGCTGCAGAACGGCTCAACACCCTAAAGCCGATCCTGAAGGCGCGAACGCATTACGCTCTGCTACCGCCGTTCGTTCATTTGCTGCAAGCGTCTTCGGTGCACTGCCACAAATCCGACGACCCGTGCCTGGTGCTACTACTCCAAGCGTGCGATTCGACGCGCAACCGTGCAACTACAGTCCGGACCCAGGACCAAGTTCGCCTGCCACCTTGCGCCGACGCTCAACCGACAGCGCACCATCCAGGCATCGGCATTTCCTGTCCTGGCCGTAGCCACGCCGCCATCGCCGCATCGTCCCACGCCGACAGTAATGCACTGGCATGCGTCAACGAACACGAGGCTGCGCCGACAACGCCCACCAACTCATCGCTCGTGCCAGCAGTAGCAGCAGTCCCTGCGCCCGTCATTCCTTCGGAATCGGTAGCGGGCAGCGAGGAGGACCGGATCAGCGCGTCTACCTTCTACAGCAAAGCCAAATACCGTCGTCGGCCGCCCAGCAGCGTCGATCTCACCACAGCCAACGTAACTTCGAAGCCGATAGCGATCGAGATGATACTCGCACCTTTCGACAGTACCGACGTCCGGAAGTATCCCGAGTTCCGCGACGGATTCCTTTCGATCGTCGAGAATGTGCCGCACCTTCGGCCATACCAGAAACTGCAGTATCTCGCACTGCGCCTTCGCGGTGATCTGCTCCGGTTAGTCAGCGAGCCGTACCTTGCCACTCTGCCCCGGGGAGTCGACGCAAGCGGTTGAAGCCTCTTCCTGGCATCCGTCTCCCTCCAACCAGACGCTCACCAAGCCACCATCGCTGCTCCAGGATCATCATCGTTCGCAAATCATCGCGACATGCGCCACCAGCACATCGTCGTCTGATTCGACACAGTCTGTCAAAGATGACGCGGATGCACGGTCACGTCCAGCTTCACAAGACTTCTCCCTTTCGGTCGAGAAGAACGAGTTCTCCGGCAGCATGGCGTTCACGTTCAGCTGTAGGGGCCGGCACACCCTGTCGGACCGTACAGTTGAACAACAACCACCGCAGGAAGTGCCCAAATCCACTAGACACCACTGCGCCATCGCTTCCGCCACTTTCTACCAGCCACGTCAAGCTACTGCGAGACAACGGAAGAACAACCGGGGTCCCGTACCCAACACCGTCTACGCCTGCTGCACCGACTCGGCACTTCCAGGAGACCCGTCTCACAGCAGACGTCTTGGAACCAGCCACTACTCCAAGCGTTCCCGTGCTCGACTACCATCACGCTGACTTCTGTGATGACTGCTTACCTGCCGTCGTCTGCGTCGCCGTCGCGGACGTTGCTGAAATGACCGCTCAAGGCCCACCATCCGCCAGCGGAGAAACGAAAACCCGGACCGCCAAAGCATCGGAACCTGCACACTCTGCGGGTGACGATGCGGAGGAAAACTCTGCCCCGGCACACTCTGCCGAGAATGAGGAGGAGTGCGACGAGCTACAAGAAGTCAGCCGGCGCCGACCATCTTCACGCCGCACCACCAGAGCCGCGAACAACTCGGCCCACATACGTCGCACATGAACACCGGTAGCAGCCAGCATCCGTTCACGCAGGACCGCCGTGCGCAACCGCACTCGCAGGTCCGTCACCAACAGTGCACTGCACGTCGTGACGCTTGCGCGACGCCTACTACCACCCATCCAGCAAACCCGCTCAGCATCGTCCGCCCAAAGCCCGCCAACAACACCAGCGTCGGTCACTCTACGGGGCACCTGACCATCGATGCCCGTTCTTCACGGCCACATCCCGCACTTGGCCGGGCCCCGAGGGCTGATCATGCTGACCAGGAAAGTTCACCGCAAAGTCGTCGACCGATTGCCGGTACAGACGCAGCACCCAGCGAGAAGCGGATGAACAAGCCGAAAGTCCGTACTGCACCTGCGGCAACACACTCTGTTGCTAATGGCGCTAACTCTTCCGGACGAAGCACCGCAATTGGTACCTTTCCACCAGTCCTCAACAACTTCTGTCGCAGCGACCAAC